>JAJGRX010000981.1:0-130000 GCA_025461125.1 Carex kokanica | reverse complement strand
TTATGTATATTTTAAATGAGGAGGGTTCATATGCCGAATTTTTTATTTATATCCAAAAAATAAATCAAATTACAAAAAATACCCATGTTACCTTGAAAATTCGAAAAATACCCAAACCGGAAAATTTTTTTCCGGATTTGGCCTCTAAACCCGGAAAATTTTTTTCCGGAAATTGAACTCCAAAACCGGAAAAAAATTTTCCGGTTTTAACATTTTTTTTTTTTTTTTTTTTTTTTTTAGTGTTTCCGGAAAAATTTTTTCCGGTTTTAACATTTTTTTTTTTTTTTTTTTTTTTTTTTAGAGTTTCCGGAAAATTTTTTTCCGGATTTAACTTTTTTTTTTTTTTTTTTTTTTAGAGATTCCGGATAAAAAAATTTAACTTAACAAATTTTTTTTTTTTTTTTTTTTTTTAGAGATTCCGGAAATTTTTTTTCCGAACTAAATAAAATTTTTTTTTAAGAGAAAAATAGCTAAAATACTGAAATCTAACGCTACAAAATCGAATTGTTTTTTTAAATATTTGTTTCATTAATTTAAAAAATTTCAAAATGGTGTAGAATAATTTAGAAATTATCAAAATAGCTAAAATACTGAAATCTAACACTAAAAAATCGAATTGTTTTTTACTACGAATAGGACCGATTTTGTGCTAAAATACGGTAAATTTACTAAAATACGATAAATTACGCTAAATTACGTATAAATGGGGCTTATTTTGTGGCATCTTTCATAAATCATAAAAAATAGTAAAAAAAATTCCAAAAATAATAAAATTTGGTGTTCTAAAAGTTTATTACATAACTAATTTACTGAGCTACGTAGATTGAATAATAGAAATGAAAATCTTAATCGGAAACTTCAACTGAAGTTTTGAGGCTCTTCTATTTGTTTTTTGGCGATTCTGAATTTGGAAAACTGGCGAAGCGAGTCCGGACGCATGCGCATTTTCGCAAGCTTTCTGAAAAGTGGTCATTTGCTGAAATCGGACACTCGAGCGCCGTTTTATGACCGTTTGAAGTTTCGTCGTCGTTTTTCGCCTTCTCAGTGAAGATATTATCCCTATTCGTACGTAATTTAGCGTACTTTACTGTATTCTAGCATAATTCTACATAATTATTATAATTTAGTGTAATTCAGCATAAATCAAGTAATTTGGCTTGTTTTAGTATAAATATGCTAATTATATATAAAAAAATGTAATCTAGCAAATATTTAAAAAAACAATTCGATTTTTTAGTGTTAGATTTCAGTATTTTAGCTATTTTGATAATTTCTAAATTATTCTACACCATTTTGAAATTTTTTAAATTAATGAAACAAATATTTAAAAAAACAATTCGATTTTGTAGCGTTAGATTTCAGTATTTTAGCTATTTTTCTCTTAAAAAAAAAAATTTATTTAGTTCGGAAAAAAAATTTCCGGAATCTCTAAAAAAAAAAAAAAAAAAAAAAATTTGTTAAGTTAAATTTTTTTATCCGGAATCTCTAAAAAAAAAAAAAAAAAAAAAAAAAGTTAAATCCGGAAAATTTTTTTCCGGAAACTCTAAAAAAAAAAAAAAAAAAAAAAAAAAATGTTAAAACCGGAAAATTTTTTTCCGGAAACACTAAAAAAAAAAAAAAAAAAAAAAAAAAAATGTTAAAACCGGAAAATTTTTTTCCGGTTTTGGAGTTCAATTTCCGGAAAAAAATTTTCCGGGTTTAGAGGCCAAATCCGGAAAAAAATTTTCCGGTTTGGGTATTTTTCGAATTTTCAAGGTAACATGGGTATTTTTTGTAATTTGAATTATTTTTTGGATATAAATAAAAAATTCGGTTCATATGCCTTCATTTTTTGTGTCTCCGCCATACCTCTATTTTTAAAAATATATAGTAAACAAATTATATGTAAATATAAAATTTAGTCTGAAAGTACATTTTTAAATAGAAATTATATTAAACGGTTCATTAAATTTTAAATACGAAGATATGAATTCATATTACATATCATATGTAGATGAGATGATACATAGTAGTGTAGCCGAATTTTTTATTTATATCCAAAAAATAATGGAAATTTAAAAAAATACCCATGTTATCTTGAAAATTCGAAAACTACCCAAACCGGAAATTTTTTTTCCGGATATGGCCTCTAAATCCGGAAAATTTTTTTCCGGAAATTGAACTCCAAAACCGGAAATTTTTTTTCCGGATTTAACATTTTTTTTTTTTTTTTTTTAGAGTTTCCGGAAATTTTTTTTCCGGATTTAATATTTTTTTTTTTTTAGAGATTCCGGATAAAAAAATTTAACTTAACAAATTATTATTATTATTATTTTTTTTAGAGATTCCGGAAATTTTTTTCCGAACTAAATAAAATTTTTTTTTTAAGAGAAAAATAGCTAAAATACTGAAATCTAACGCTAAAAAATCGAATTGTTTTTTTAAATATTTGTTTCATTAATTTAAAAAATTTCAAAATGGTGTAGAATAATTTAGAAATTATCAAAATAGCTAAAATACTGAAATCTAACACTAAAAAATCGAATTGTTTTTTTACTACGAATAGGGCCGATTTTGTGCTAAAATACGGTAAATTTACTAAAATACGATAAATTACGTATAAATGGGGCTTATTTTGTGGCATCTTTCATAAATCATAAAAAATAGTAAAAAAAATTCCAAAAATAATAAAATTTGGTGTTCTAGAAGTTTATTACATAACTAATTTACTGAGCTACGTAGATTGAATAATAGAAATGAAAATCTTAATCGGAAACTTCAACTGAAGTTTTGAGGCTCTTCTATTTGTTTTTTGGTGATTCTGAATTTGGAAAACTGGCAAAGCCAGTCTGGACGCATGCGCATTTTCGCAAGCTTTCCGAAAAGTGGTCATTTACTGAAATCGGACACTCGAGCGCCGTTTTATGGCCGTTTGAAGTTTCGTCGTCGTTTTTTCGCCTTCTCAGTGAAGATATTATCCCTATTCGTACGTAATTTAGCGTACTTTACCGTATTCTAGCATAATTCTACATAATTATTGTAATTTAGTGTAATTCAGCATAAATCAAGTAATTTGGCTTGTTTTCGTATAAATATGCTAATTATATATAAAAAATGTAATCTAGCAAATATTTAAAAAAACAATTCGATTGTTTAGCTATTTTGATAATTTCTAAATTATTCTACACCATTTTGAAATTTTTTAAATTAATGAAACAAATATTTAAAAAAACAATTCGATTTTTTAGCGTTAGATTTCAGTATTTTAGCTATTTTTCTCTTAAAAAAAAAATTTATTTAGTTCGGAAAAAAATTTCCGGAATCTCTAAAAAAAAAAAAAAAAAAAAAAATGTTAAATCCGGAAAAAAAATTTCCGGAAACTCTAAAAAAAAAAAAAAAATGTTAAATCCGGAAAAATTTCTTCCGGATACTCTAAAAAAAAAAAAAAAAAAAAAAAAAAAGTTAAATCCGGATTTAGAGGCCAAATCCGGAAATTTTTTTTCCGGTTTGGGTAGTTTTCGAATTTTCAAGATAACATGGGTATTTTTTTAAATTTCCATTATTTTTTGGATTTAAATAAAAAATTCGGGTAGTGTAGCCTCCCACTTTATTTTTGATAGAACGAAGAGATAAAGATACATAGATTAGAATGGTTACAAAAAAGACCCATCCTCAAATAAATTGTATACATATGGATTTCCAAACATGTCACCGTAACATCATCCCTATATCATTTTTGTGGACCAAACGGATATATGGTAATTAATTAGTTGCTTCATTCTTCACCACACAATATACTAAATACATAAATATATAATTATCCGACCCGATACCCGTACAAATACTCAATACGATACTAATACAATTCTTTATAACTAATTTATATTATAATAATATATTATGTGAGATGTTTAAAAAATTATAATTATATTAATTTAAGAATAAAGGTTCCCTATATACTTGTGGTATGTGTATCTGCTCTGGATCCAAATTAAATCCAATAATTCACAAACAAGTTATAAGTATATATCTATCTAGAACAGAAACACTAGACGCAAAATGTTTACTATTAAACACGATATCTGAATCCGAACCCAGTCTAATTTAAAATAAATAAGTATATAAGTCAAAATTTAAAACCGAACACTTATAGAATAGCACCTCTACTTGTGGCATTACAATACATATATAGTTGCATTCAGTGGAGCCTAATTAGATCCTGTACACGTTAAAAACTGTACAGTTGGCTTAACAGTGACAAGAGTAGAGAAAAGAAGGAAATCCAACAAGAAGCTTGAACCGTATGATTATTAAAGGGAACGGGCGAGATTAAATGAAGAAGCAGGCCTCACGTCACCGCGTGCGTTGTATGTGCCTTTTGATCGATCCACTGTGGCATTTAGTGGGTTGCGGTTGCCCGTAGCCGGTAGCTCCCTTTAAACCCTGTTCCTGTCCCTCTCACTCACGAACTCGGATCCATATCTCGTCTGAACACTATTAGCGGCTCAGATTTTGTGTTATTTTTGCTGCCCTTTCTGTCTATGCTTTCCTCACAATCTCACGTGCAATTGATTTGACAGGACCAAAATTTCACTATTTTTTCTTTATAGAGATAAGGTCCCAGATGGATTTGTTGGGCATTTCAATTCGGTAGAAACAACCCAACAAAAATTACAGGAACCGTATTTTTTTTCTAAAGAGACCGCAAATAATTTTGGTTCCTTTAGAAGGATCAAATATTCTTTTCAGTTGTTTCTGTTGGGATAAATTTTCAGAATATTCGGATAGTTATAAATTAATTAAAATAAATCAAATTGAAATAGAGTTATTCAGATCGTGCGAAGCAATGTCTTTAAGCATATTCTGTCTCATCATGTAAGATAGAACCGCAATCAAAATAATCCGGAGCTGTTACTCTTTAGACATGTCACGGAAGTAATTGAAGATAACTCCGCAATATCCAGCGATGATCAAAATTTGATTAATTGGAGTAAAATGGAAATGGAAAATTCAAAGGGGCTTTGTGGGAGTAGGGTTGTACAAAAATGCTCAAACTCGCAACTCGCTCGTTAATTGCTCGTTTAAACTCGTTCATTTACAACTCGAGTTGACTCGCTCGTTTAACTAATGATCTAAATTTGAGCATACCCCAACTCGCTCATTAGCAACTCGAGTTACAATGTTACACAAAATTCGCCACAATAAATCTCAGGAGTCAGCTATAAACGAGTTGGTAATGAGCTATAAACAAGTTATAAGCAATTTCATGAGTTGGTAATGAGTTAAACTCGAATTGTCTTATGGATTTGGGTTAAAACGAGTTATAAACGAGTTGTGAGCTAACTCGAGTTGGCTTTGCAACTCGTTATTGCCATCCCAACTCGAGTTGACTCGTTCATTTATTAAATGAGCTGAGCACGAGTTGGAGGTAACTCACTCAAACTCAGCTCATTTACAGCCCTATGTGAGAGTATGTCCGATGAGTATCAAAATAGGAAAGGAATGAGTATTATGCGGTGTCAAACAGAAAGAGATCTATGTAGTTATCTAGATCCTATCAAGAGATTTAATATTGGAAAAAAAAAACAGAAAGCAAAAATTAATAAGTTAAAAGATTGCTAGTCATCAAGATTATCTGAATATTCTTGAGCATCTTTCTCTTTGTTTGATGAACTGAGAGATTAACAAAATAGAGATGGGGCGATAGCACAATTGACTAGAAGAAAATGTTGTAGGACTATGGTTACTCAAAAGTCGAGAGTTCAAGTTCCTCTTACGACTTTGCAACTTCTGCAGAGCTTTAAAAAAGAGAGACATCAGCAAAATAGCTCTATCTTTCCCTGTGTAAGCACTGTTGGGATAAATTTTCAGAATATTCGGATAGTTATAAATTAATTAAAATAAATCAAATTGAAATAGAGTTACCCAGATTGTGCAAAACATTGTCCTTAAACGTATTCCGTCTCATCGTGCAAGATGGAACCACAACTAAGATAATCCGGAGTTGTTGCTCCTTAGTCACGTCATGGAAGCAACTGACGATAACTCTGCAATATCCAACAGTTATCATAATTTAAAGGAAATAGATATATTTCCCTTTTCTTTTCTCAGATACAAAAGAGAGATAGGACATCCAATTAGATAGTGAAATAATCCCTCCAAAATAAACTGTGTCAGTCAGTTTTAGAGAGAGAGAGCATGTAATTAAAAGAAAGACTAATGAGAATTGAATTAGAAAACAAACGCATCTTTTTGACTTATTTCCTGTCTGAAAGAGTGCTACCGTTTCCAAACAATAAAAATGTTTTTAAGGAATTAATGAAAGTCATTAATTATAAAATAAATGGAATGATTTAATACAAAGAGAGAACAGAAAGTGCCCAGGCGCCTCTCTAATTTCAATTTAATTTGATATGGATATATTCGGTTTAGTCCTCAAGATTACAAAATATTACAAATTAATGGAGATTTTAATATATAATTTTGAGTTTTTAGAACTCAAATTTCAACAAGCAGCCTGTACTATTAAATTAATACACAAATTGTATTAGAAGAAGTCCGTTTTGTATCAAGGAAATGTTATTTTGTATATAGTTTCTGATTTTCCAGGTTGATATTACTTTTTCTGAAACAAATTGACATACAGTTAATAATAATGAAAACATAAACACAACTTAGCAATTAAAGGGTGGCTTGGGGACCAAAATTGTTTGCTATGTACTGAAACTGAAACAGTCACACATATTTTCTTACACTATCCCCTTACACAGCAGATCTGGTTCTGGATGGGTAAAAGTCAGGACATTATGCATACCTAGCATACTTTTACTGATATTGTTCAATTTGCCCTCCAGCTACCCCCAACTCAGAGAACTGGGTTTCTATTAGTCTTCAGTGCCTTATGCTGGATTATATGGAAACACAAATGATTTGTGCTTCAATCACAGTTCTCCTAAAACAGCTAGTAACTTAATCATGCTCATTAAATCTATGGTTCAATATTGGACATGTCACCTCAAAGATACTACCAAAATGGCAACTGAAGAGTGGCTCCCAGTGGTGGAGGATGCCATATCTTTGGCTAATTACATGCCTATGGAGATGGTGGTTTACCAGGACCCTGATGAGCATCCTCCTCATGCATGAAAAACAGACCACAGTCCAATTTTTTGTTGATGGTAGATATCCCTAACTCATTACTTTGCGGCTTAGTTAGATCAAACTTACCTTACTTTTGGAGTTTAGACAGCTCTTGTGCATGGATGCTTTGTTTGTTATATCTCTGTGCTTACTTTCCTTTATGAAAGCACTGGATCAGACTAGTTTCATACTAGTGACACTGGGTTTTGTAATTATCATATTTCAACAGTGGAATGGGACTTTTGTCCTTTAAAAAAATAAATAATGAAAACATAAATTCCACTGTAGCCGAATGAGTGATAATTATAAAGTCATGTGGAGTCATCTACTAATTGATAATTATCGTCCCAAATCCCCATTACAATTGTGCTCATGTGTGCATGGAGTCATATTAATTTAAGTTCTATTGGCACTGAATAATTAATTAAGTTCAATGTAATGTTAATACATGTGATATATATAAAGCCTGTTTGGCAAGACAAGAATTAATTCTGGGATGGGAACGCTCATATAAATTGTTTTAGATTTCGGACCACCTAATTAAGCTTCTATTAAGGGTTCTTTTGCTAATTTTCAAGCCTTATAATACGAAGGCTTGGCATCCTAACTAATTCAAAACAAATAATTGAATCAAAAGTTCCAAATCAATCTCACAAGACATTAATTTACATCAAATATGTCTCAACTTAGGAAGCACAATCTGATAGATTCAAGATCGGATAGGCTAACTAGCTGATTAAATATGAATATAAGTGTGTATTTTTAATGCTTAAAATATTGATTAAATATGAATGCATTTTAGTTAGTAGAATTGGAGACAAGGTAATGATTTGTTAGCGTGAATAGTAGGCTAGCTAGCTGATCCAGATACGGAACCATTCAAGTTGGAAGAGGTTCTATTCATCTATTCTAATGAGTCATGTATAAATTAAATATGAGGATGAACATTACATGTCTTTTCTAATTTCTACTTTCTTTCTAGGAATAAACTATAAAATATAAAATATAAAATATGATAGCCGAATAGCCGATGGGTTTTAAAAGGCCCCCACCAAGTCACCAACCAAACCAATATATCTCTCTAGTCTCTACTCTCTCCCCCTCCACAGAGCTGGAGCTTGCTCTCACGCCTTCAGATAGAAAAGAGAAAAGAGAACAGAGAAAAGAGGGATACTCTATTTATTAATTTGTTCTACCTTTCCCCTTGACCCTTCCTTCTCTCTTAGCGAGACCAAAGAGAGAGAGAGAGAAGATTGTCTTTAATCTTTATTGTTTGCCTAATAATGGAAGATCAGGTGCCTAAGAGATCTACCTCCAGGTTCCGACGAGTATGTGTGTTTTGTGGAAGTAGCTCTGGCAAGAAACCCAGCTATCAGATTGCTGCTATCCAACTTGGCCATGAACTAGTAATCAGATTATTGCTTCTATATATTTCAATTTCAACACTTTCTGTTTTGTTTTTGTTTGCTAAATTTGGAGTAGCACATATTTGGAAAGAGTTTCTTTTCTTTTTTAAGAGGAGAGAGGAGAGAGGAGAGAGAGAGAGAGGAGAGAGATGCTTTAGTAGTGGGATAGGATTGATTTGACAAGATATGCCGTTCCATACTTCCATGCTACAAGCTTAGCTAATGATTGTGCTTTTACGAGTTCAAATCAAAAATAGATTATATATATGAAGCAAAATAACAAGTTCATAACCTAAATGGATGTAAAACGCCTTACACTTGGTAAAGTAAAAGACAACTGTAACTGGATAACCATTTCTTGTCATTTTTCTAAAAACCATTTTTTTTTTTTGATATTTCAAGGTTGAGAGGAACATAGACCTGGTGTATGGTGGAGGCAGTGTTGGGCTCATGGGCCTTGTTGCAAAGACGGTGTACAGTGGTGGCCGCCATGTCTTAGGGTCTCTCTCTCTCTCTCTCTCATACACACACACAAACACACACACACACAAAAACAAATTAACAAGTTGGATAAATTTCTAATAAATGCATTTTTGCTTTTGAAATTTAATTACAGGGTTGTTCCAAGGACTATTATGCCAAGAGAGGTGAGTTATCTTCTTCGAAATTAACTTTTTAGAAATTTCATTAGCTTTTCCCTTTTATAATATCATTAATTGATCCTTCTGGAAAGTTACTATTGTGCTTAAAAACATATACAATTATTGCCTCCTTTTTCTTCATTCCTAGTGGATATTCAATTTCCTTCCAAGTAAAAGGATAATAATGGTTGCAGTATTTGAAGTTGATATGATTATGCATTGTAGCTAATTGGAGAGACAGTAGGAGAGGTAAAATCTGTTTCTGGTATGCACCAAAGGAAGGCGGAGATGGCGAGGCAAGCAGACGCATTTATTGCATTGCCTGGTAACTGTTAAATATTTGGAAGTTTTAAATTTAATGAAACTGAAATTTGGATAATATGAACAATTTTGGAGGTACAAATGGAATTGGTAAGATAGATAATTAAAATGCATCAGCTTCTTTGTCTGCTGTAAATAGTACAAACAAGCTTGTCAGGATGTACTACTAATACTAAAATAGAGTAAAGGGACCACCATTTGATGTACACTTTCTCATGGTTCCTTCTATTCTGCAATTTCATTTTATAATTTGATAATTTAGTCAGTCTATTATATTTACAAAATCTGTTTTTGCCAGGATTAGGCCATGCTTGATTTTAGTGAAATAAAATAAGAATTAGATTTCGAAGGGCTTTTCTAGAAATCTATTTTTATATGGTCTCTCTTATTCCCTTGACTAGCCGGGGTACCTCACCTTGAATGAGACACAATCCAATCATTGGCAATACATATATTATAGCTAATCTATAGGTTTACTTTTGCTTCAACATCATGTGACTCAACAGGAGTGCTTGTGATGGCTGTGCTAAGTTTAATATAAATGGGTTATTTGTTATATCAATATTCAGGTGGGTATGGAACTTTGGAAGAGTTGCTTGAGGTCATCACCTGGGCTCAACTTGGAATCCATGACAAACCGGTAATTTCAATTCACATTTCTATCACAATGGACCCCATAAAATATTCAATTTTCTTTGTGCGCTCCATGTCCTTTTCTTTTGTTTGTTTGTCTTCTTAGTCAATTAAAAATTACAAGACTATAAGATGATAAGAAACTCAGATTTTCTGGAACTAGCATAGGAAAGGGGGCAAATGATTAGTGTTGAAAAGCAATAAACTTAGAAAGGGATTAAAAAAATAAATAAAGAAAGGGATCTAATTTTACTAGAAAAGGGCTTTACACAGTGAGGTAAAAGAAGGTCAACATGTTGGGATATCTTGTAATTGACTTATATCAAGTTACTGTTAATTCTTCATGCAAATAAAGAAGGTTACCTGTTGTGCTATGTTTTATGGGGCATTTCTTTCCTGTACAACCCTAAGAAAATTATCCAACTTAAGCATGCATTAGTAAAAAATTGTCAATATAGTTGCAATTATAATTTTTCAATTAAAGTACCATCAAATCAAAACAAACAGCATAAATGTTGGAAAGGAAACATAACTCTTCTGTATTAGGATGGTACATGAAATGTTATAATTACAAGAAAGTCAAAAGGGTATCTTTAGGGTATGAACATAATTTCCGCCTACTGATTCAGAGAATCAAGTGGTTTTTCTCTCTCTCTCTCTCCCCTTCTCCAATTAACAACACTCAACTGGTAGCATAAAGTAACCAATTAACAAACAAATGGACCAAATTGTCACTATCTATAAACCAAGATGGCTATTGGTAGTTAACAACTGCAAGTACATATAATTCACTAACTTTTTCTTCACATCTATACTTTCTTAAACATGTTGTGTTATTGTGTATGCTTATATGAGGTTAGGTGGGTTTGTTGAATGTTGATGGTTACTACAACTCTCTCCTCTCCTTCATTGACAAAGCTGTTGATGAAGGCTTTATTATGCCATCTGCTCGTCACATTATTGTCTCTGCTCAGACTGCACATGAGCTTCTATCTAAACTGGAGGTAAATAGAAAAATTACCAAAAATCCCCTGCATTTGACTTATTACTGTGACATAGGTATATTCATAAAAGATTAGCCAAATTGCCCTAACCTTATCTTTGCATCTTGGTCATATATGTATTCTATTGAATATAATATTTTCAATGGGGGAGGGGGGGGGCGGGGGGGTCAAGTTACCTTTCCTAAAGAGGTTAGCTTGCGATTTAAATGGCAATATATAAGTAGTTAGCAATTAATATTCTATGTAAGAGCTATTGGAGAAACCTGACCAAATAATTATTGGAATATCTAGAATCTGTTCTTGTGGAATATTCCTATGCAGATTCCAACTGATATTCAAATTGTTCTCTATATTCTAATGCTTTTGGATGAGAAAAGTTAGAGCATACATGTACTTGCTTGAACTAACCAGTGTATTCATACTTTGCTAAGCCTTTAAAATTCAGACAGTTGTCCTAAAAAAAATTCAGACAGTTGAGTGGATATTTGATGAAACATAAAAATTGTTAATTTTTTAATGTCTACTTAGCTTTGGTGTATGTCTGAGGTTTCACATTTCTCTGAGACTACAAATAATTAAATGATGGCAAGTAGGGAATTAAGTATCCCTGCTTTTCTACTTGCTTTGGTGCACCCAATTTGTTGTAGTCTGGTTCATAAAATATACCCCACCTCTTATTTAGGTGGTCCTTGGTATCTCTCTGTCCTTCTATGGGAAAATATTAATGTGTGCCCAAACAGAATACCTGAATATCAAATATGGCATGCCTTCCTGGAAAATGTGAACAAAATTACCTCATTTTACTTTTTCCTAAAAGAAAAAGAAAAGATACAAAGTATTTCATGTTACCCTGGAAGACATAAGATGAAATTTGCACCTCTAATTTTCTAGAATTTTTTTAATTTATAGGAGTATGAGGCCATTGAAAATGGGAAAGAACAGAAACTGAGCTGGGGCATGGATCAATTGCAACAAACGAACGGCGGGCTCTCGTCCAACTTAGAAATATCTCGTTGACCTACTGTCAGATATTATTTGTACATATTCTGTTAAAGATGTTTGTATAATCTCACATTTTAGTAGTGGATTAAGTTATTAACCAACAAATGCACTTGATTAAGGTTTCCCTTTTGTTTTCTACAATTTTCTGTTATGTTCATCTCCTTGTATAGCAAGGAGTGGAGTCTTGTAAGAACACCTGCCTCTGCCTATTTTCAAATTACAATTTTGGTCCTTGGAACTTGCTATATTTGCATGTGTGTGTGGGTATTTCAAGCAATATTCATCCTTTTTTATGCTCTGTGTTATTGTGTTAAGCATGTGCACAGCACAACAGTAGCTTGATACTCGTATCAGATGTTTGTGATAAAAAGAAGATTCCGTTTGCCATGAAATAGTGTCTTATTCCCGAGATAGGAGTAGGTCCGATGGGCATCGGACCTACATTTAGGTTCAATTAACTCTAGGACCGTACAATTAGCATCAAGATCAATGCGCACGGAAATTGATACAGACTTGCACGTATTTTGATGCACAGCACACGAATCTTGATGCAGATCGAATGGTCATCACAGCCATCGAACCAAGGTAGGTCCGATGGGCATCGGACCTACTCTGATTCCCTTATTCCCATTAAAATTTGGAGAAATCTCTAAGCTAACGTCATTGTTTGCCTTCCCAAAAAGCATATAAAGTGTGGCAACTTTTACTTTCTTTTCCTTTTCCCCTTGGGTTGTTGGTGACGTGGAGCTTGGGGCCCACAATGACTTGTCCCATTCAGAATTCTTTTTATGTGGGACTTTGACTTTTTCTGAACCACCAAGAGCCTTAACTCTGCTGACGTGTGAAGTATAGATATTTTGGACTAGCCTCAGAAAAAGGGAGAATTCCAAGGGCTAAATTCAATTAATAAAATTGAATGCTAAAGTACGGTATAAATGGACCAAAGATGAATTGCTACTTTATGTAAGTGGACGTGCCAATAGCGAAAAGGGCAAAAGGCGAAGCATTGTACTACAGCAACCTTTGTTGACACGTGTGAAAAATAAACGCATGAGCTATTTCTTATTCTTTTTCTTTTTTTAGTACAAGGCCGACATTTTTAAAAATATCCTAAGTTAATTAAAGATTAAAAAAAGGGAGGGTCTAGCTTTCCCCCATCATTCATCCTTCATTTTTCTTCCAACTGAAAATAAGTAGGGACCACAATATTACAGTTAACAACTGCTGGAATTAGTAGGGGACCACAACTACCTTCACAACATTACCGACGGACATATTGCGCAAAAGTATTCACACTTGACCCAGGTAGTATTCATCCATGTAAATAAAAGTACTCATCTTTGATAAATAATTGTATAAGGAAACATTACCACCCATCTTTTACACGTTTTTAGAAGTGATTTTTTTTACTACGTTCACTCTAACTAATATTTCTGTCGATCTGTGCGGAATTTTTCAAATCTAAAACCACGAAAGTCTTCTACACAATTTTCTCTTTCAAATGAGATCCATGATGACATACTTTCGAGGTGTCCGTTACGCAAGTATTCACACCTCGTATGCAAATATTCATCTCTCATTGAACAAGTATTCATCCTCGTCGTGTAAGTGTAAATAGTACATGAAGGTATGGTGGGACCGCACAACCGCGACTTCAGATAAGTAGGGGACCACAGTAATATGCGGAGATAAGTGGTGGAATTAGTAGGGGACGATTTGCGAAAAAATATTCACACTTAACACGAGTTGTATTCATCCATATAAATAAAAGTACTCATCTTTGAGAAAGAATTATATATGGAAATATTACGATATTAAGAGCATTAATTACGCGGAGATAGTATGGTACCACAACTGCCGTCTGCTAAAAACAAAAGAAAACGCGTAATTAAGTGGGGGGACCGCACAACCGCCATCACTAACTACCGTGGGGACCGCATAACCGACCGTAAGTGGAAATAACATCAAGTATTCATCTATAATACATGAAGTATTCACATGTAATACATCAAGTATTCACCCTGATATATCAAGTATTTTTAAAAAAAACTGGACATATTACAACCATCTTTTACACGTTTTTAGAGGTGGTTTTTTTTTTCTCCGTTCAATCTAACTAATATTTTCTGACGATCTGTGAGGAATTTTGCAAATCTAAAACCACGAACGTCTTCTACATAATTTTCTCTTTAAAATGAGATCCATGATGACATACTTTCGAGTTATCCGTTGCACAAGTATTCACCCTCGTCATGCAAGTATTCATCTATCATTGAACAAGTATTCATCCTCGTCGTGTGAGGCGGAGGCGGAGAAGGAGAGGTGGAGGTAGGAGGCGGAGGCGGAGAGGGAGAGGCGAAGGTGGGAGAGGCGGGCGGAGGTGGAGGTGGAAGGGGGAGGCGGAGGTGGAAGAGGGAGAGGGAGGGAGAGAGGAAAGAAATAGAAGGAGAAAATCTACTAATTAATTTGTAGGGACCACTAGTTAGTTAGAATTGATTATTATAGTTAGAAAAGGAAGTTAGTTAGTTGGGGGGAAAATGGGAAATAACATCAAGTATTCATCTATAATACATCAAGTATTCACATGTAATACATCAAGTATTCACCCTGGAGTGAGGCTATGGTACTTCGGCTAGTGTACTATGGCTAGTGTACTACGGCTCAATATGGTACTTTTTAAAATCCTAACGGTCGATCCGACCGTTCAATGTGATATTTTTATGAATATGTACTTGCAAACTAAATTTTATATTTTTTCGAATTTTTTTACTATTTTTTTAGATAGGTAGAATTTTGATGGTCCAGAATTTGTATAAAACACTGAAAATTCTATCTATCTAAAAAAATAGTAAAAAAATTCAAAAAAATATAAAATTTAGTTTGCAAGTACATATTCATATGGATATCACATTGAACGGTCGGATCGACCGTTAGAATTTTAAAAAGTACCATATTGAGCCGTAGTACACTAGCCATAATACACTAGCCGAAGTACCATAGCCTCACTCTTCACCCTGATATATCAAGTATTTTTAAAAAAAAACTGGACATATCACAACCATCTTTTACACGTTTTTGGAGGTGGTTTTTTTTTTCTCCGTTCAATCTAACTAATATTTCTGATGATCTGTGAGGAATTTTGCAAATCTAAAACCACGAACGTCTTCTACATAATTTTCTCTTTAAAATGAGATCCATGATGACATACTTTCGAGTTATCCGTTGCACAAGTATTCACCCTCGTCATGCAAGTATTCATCTATCATTGAACAAGTATTCATCCTCGTCGTGTGAGGCGGAGCGGAGGCAGAGGCGGAGAAGGAGAGGCGGAGGTGGGAGGCGGAGAGGGAGAGGCGAAGGTGGGAGAGGCGGGCGGAGGCGGAGGTGGAAGGGGGAGGCAGAGGTGGAAGAGGGAGAGGGAGGGAGAGAGGAAAGAAATAGAAGGAGAAAATCTACTAATTAATTTGTAGGGACCACTAGTTAGTTAGAATTGATTATTATAGTTAGAAAAGGAAGTTAGTTAGTTGGGGGAAAAATGGGGGAAGGAATCAAGGGGTAACATATAATTACCCTTAATAAAAATGCCTACGAGTCGCAACTTTTATTAAAAAGTCCAAACCGGCCATTAAATGGCCGGTCCCGCAATTTATTTATTTTAATTAAAGAGAGAAAATGGCCGCTCCTGTGATTTTTTTTTTAAGAGACAAATAGTTAAAATGCTAAAATCTAACAATAAAAAATCGAATTGTTTTTTTTAAATATTTGCTAGATTACGTTTTTTTATATATAATTAGCATATTTATACTAAAACACACTAAATTACTTGAAATTATGTTAATTTATGCTGAATTACACTAAATTATGCTAAATTACAATAATTATGCAGAATTATGCTAGAATACACTAAATTACGTATGAATAGGGATGATATCTTCACTGAGAAAGCGAAAAACAACGACGAAATTTTAAATGGCCATAAAATGGCGCTCAAGTGCCCGATTTCAGCAAATGACCACTTTTCGAAAAGCTTATGAAAATACACATGCGTCCGAACTTGCGATGCTAGATTTCCAAATTCAGAATCGCCAAAAAACAAAGAGAAGGGCCTCAAAACTTCAGTTGAAGTTTTCGATTAAGATTTTCATTTCTATTCTCCAATCTACGTAGCTCAATAAATTAGTTATATAATGAACTTGTAGAATACCAATTTTTATTATTTTTGGAATTTTTTTACTATTTTGTATGATTTATGAAAGATGGCACAAAATCAGTTATATTCATACGTAATTTAGCGTAATTTACCGTTTAGCATAATTCTACATAATTATTGTAATTTCAGCATTTTAGTAAATTTACCGTATTTTAGCATAATTATTGTAATTTGTTTACCGTATTTTAGCACAAAATCGGCCCTATTCATAGTGTATTTTAGTATAAATATGCTATCAAAAAAGTAATCTACCAAATATTTTAAAAAATAATTTGACTTTTTAGTGTTATATTTCAGCATTTTAGCTATTTGTCTCTATAAAAAAAAAATCACGGGACCAGCCATTAAATGGCTGGTTCCCCTCTTTAATAAAAAAAAAGTTGCGGGACCGGCCATTTAATGGCCGGTTTGGGCATTTTTAATAAAAGTTGCGACCCGTGGGTATTTTTATTAATCTTTAATTAACTTAGGATATTTTTAAAATGTCAGGTACAAGGCGAAGGCGCCTGATTAATATGCTTTACATATAAGTGGTGTTTGGTTGTGAACTAAAGCTAAGGAGATCTAAATTGATTATTCTAACTTAGGCTGGTCTAAATTATTCATGTTTGGTTGAGATCTAAAGTTAAATCATGGCTTAAGATATTGCTTGTTTAATTAGAGTTGGTAGAGGATTAAAGTTTTGGAAACCTAATTAGTTAATTATTAATAATAAGATACTATATATAATATTAATATATGAGTAGAGATCCGATTACACCACTTTTGAGTTAACACAAAGTAACCCTCCTCATTTTCTACATTTTCAAAGTCCAAATCATCGATCCAAACCGTTCAACATGATTATCTTAATAAAATGTGCTTGCAGATCAAATTTTACATTTTTTTGAATTTTTTACCTATTTATTAAGATGGGTACAAAATTCAATGGTCGGAATTTGACTAGTTTTTGTAAAATACTTAATAAATAGTAAAAAAATTCAAAAAAAATGTAAAATTTGATCTTCAAGCACAATTTATTTAGATAATCATGTTGAATGATTTGGATCGACGATTTGGACTTTGAAAATGTAGAAAATGAGGAGGGTAACTTTGTGGTAACTCAAAAGTGGTGTAATCGGATACCTCCTCTTAATATATTAGTAATAACTAAAATATATTATAATATTATAATAATTATTTAATATATTAACAATATAAGATATTAATTATATAATTATATATTAATAATAATGATTAATAATAATGATTAATAATAAGATACTAATTATATACTATTAATATATTAATAATAACTATAATATATTATAATATTATAATATTAATTATTTAATATATTAACAATATAAGATATTAATTATATAATTATTTTTAATAATAATTATTAAGAATAAGATACTAATTATATAATATTAATATATTAATAATAACTATAATATATTATAATATTATTATAATAATTATTTAATATATTAACAATATAACATATTAATTATATAATTATATATTAATAATAATTATTGATAAAAAGATACTAATTATATAATATTATTTATAATAACTATTTAACAATATAAGATATTAATTATATAATTATATACTCATAATAATTATTAATAATTATATACTAATTATATACTAAAAATATATTATTATAATCATTCGAGTTAGGCCCTGTAATAAAATTAAACCATTATGTGAAGTGATTTAATTTAGAATGGTCTAAAGATCAGTTTATTCCATCTTAGTCCAGCTCAATTAATACTCGTTTGATGGAATAACAAAACTAAACCACTTGTTCCACCTCTGTGCCACAACCAAATACGGGATATGCACTTGTGCAAGTGGATTCGCCTTTGAGTCTTAGACGTGTCACGTGTCACTGTGTCAGAGACGGGAATAAAGTTTTTTGCCAAGAAAATTAAAAATTATAATGCAACGCAACCACTCTCGAGGTTACTTTTGGAGAGATGGCGATAGAAATTGCTAGTCGAACACATCAATTTGGTAATACAATTTTCGACTATCATCGCAAGCTTATCAACTAATATCAAAACAAGTTACTATCACTATATCATTGCCGACTATAATCCTAGTTAATACTTAACTAACTTAAGCTTAGTCTGCAGTGATAATCCCAGCAAACACTACCTTTCTTAATATCTGTAAAAATGTTACACTATTCTCTTGACATTCAAAAATACGTACATAGGTGCTACAGCTCATTAATAGACATCAAAATGGAATGATGAAGCTTCAATCACTAAAACTTGAATGAACCACAACAATAAATAAAAAATATTAAACACAAAAATGCACAGAAATCTCCACATTGTCAACCGTCAAAGACAACACTCTCAACTAACACAAGCACCAACCCTCAACCCACAAAAAGCTATAATTTATCTTCAACAAAAAATGATCTTTATAGCACACTTCCAGGGTTAACCCCTCCATCTCTCATAGTTTTGCACCTGAAACAGAGGAAAAGCACAGTTTAGCTACAAGTTGGGTAAATTTTACAAGCATTACATGGTACATACTATAATGAGAATATGGCACATATCTCACATAAGTATCAGTAACCAATAACAGAAACCAATCAGTTATAAAAATAACAAAACTTCACTATAAATAAGAGGTGCAAAATGCGAGTTACAATAAAATAAAGCACATGAGTACCTATTGCAATGGGTTCTTGAGGCATAGTTATGATTGTTACAGTTACTACACATCCAGTCCCCATCACGCCATTGCTTTGCTCTGCAAGAAAAAATCATAAACTTTATCATTTCACGCACAAGATATTCTGTAGTCACAACCTTGCAAAATAAAAACCACTCATTAATTATGCTATACTTTATAACATTAAATAACACAGAATATAATGGTTGTGTTTCTCAAGAACATAATACTAGGCACAAAGAAAGCATATACAGAAGGTACAATTTGGGTTTTGAGTTTCTGAATACTGTAATATTCTATTACATAGAATGATTTTTGCGCATATCCAGAACAAATACTGGTCTGCATAAGGTAATTTGAGGGCATGCGATCAGAAATGGATTTTTCCAGGTGAACATAGGCCAAAGAATGTATTTTATCTTATATTTCAAGTCCTTTTCTATGTACAACTCTAACTTGTACTTCACGACAAACACAAAAAAAAAAGAGATGAACAGACAAAAGTTACCCTTTTCCGATAAGAGCTGGAATGCTAATCTGCATGGGTGGCAAAATGGCAGAATTCCCATTACCAAACAATTCATGAACATTTGACTTTTGACCAAATATGAAATTCAAAATAGAAGATGGTTAAAAATCAGCACAACAAGAAAATTCAAAATAAATAAATAAATAATGCCGGTATCAGAATTTTACTTGAACACATTGAGATTTAAATACCTGACCAGCATTAAGCCTCTTGCTTTCCCAGCCATTCGCAAAGTCATCAGATGCCAACCGCTTAATACCTAGTGCTGAAATAAAACAAGAAACATATAAATATTTCTCTAATCATATCCCTTTTAGCACAGGCACAAACCTATACCTGTAAGGCTGTGACAAGTCAGGTATGACCGTATGAGTAAATAGGCATTATGATCTTAGTGAAAAATTCCATCTATAGCAGGGAACATTAATATGAAAGGAAAGCTGAATTTTTTAAGAGAAAAACAAAACATCTTACTTGAGGAAGCCTCCGAAACTGAAGACGCAAGCGCTGTAGAAGGCGTGCCAGATGACATAGGTGCATTGCACTTCTTGCACTGATGAACAAAATGTCAAAAAGGTCACTTTACTTGGAAAGGCAATAATATAATAAGAGCAAAATACAAAAAAGATGAAAAAGTGTAAACCTGATCACGAGACGAGTAGTTGTGAAACCCACAAACACACATCCAATCCCCACTTCTCCAATCCTTGGGAAGTCCTAAAAACTGGCCTGAACCCGTTCCACCAAATCCCCAATTATTGCTGCCTGGGTTAGCACTTGTGGGGGAATGCAATCCGTAACTGCCAGCCTGGGCCCCATACATCCAGCCCAGACCAGCTGACATTGCGGCAGACTGCATATGTGGTCCGCTAGGTGACCCGAGACCTGTTTTGAGACCCTGTTGCTGGCGAGAGAGGTAGTGGGCATAGGTGGGGAGGAGTGACATGCCCGGCAAGGCTAGGGCTGGTACAGCCGCCTCTTCTCTTGAGAGGTTACATTTCTTACAACTTGTTCTGGAGGCATAATTGTTGTTACTACAACCTAAAATTTTATTTTTTTATAAGGGATTCACCAAGACAAAAAAAACAAGAACAAAACAGAAATGGTTGAGTTTGTTTTCACTATCATAGAAATAAGGTACAAACTTCCAAAGAAACTGGGTAAAGGGATCACATGAAGAGGTGGGATCTGTTGACAACGGGTTAATTAACATTAAAACCTATATTTTTAAAATCCGGCAGCAGGAATGTAATCTATATTTAATGCATATCAAACACATGAAAAATGATGAATTTTGATACAAGTTTCACCATTCATCACATGACTTAATATTTGCAATGGTCCATATTTAAAGGCATTTGATGGAATATCAGATGACATTAAATTTACATAACAGTTGATACACAACCAATCTGTAAGAGAAGAAACATGCTTACAATTGGATGGCAACCATAATAGAAATCAAATAGTGTGTACTGAACTCCACATTTTGCTACAGGTAACAGTGTATGCTAGTTAGTACAAGTTGAACTGAACCTTTTGGGTATTCTTGATTATCATTTTTCATTATGTTGATTTCTTAGTCTAGTCGGGTTCATAAATGAAAACATCCATATATACTTACCAGAGCAAAACAATTAACCACATCAGCAGCTGTAGCATTACACTTGATAAACTCTCTAATAGCTTATTACCGCTATGCAAATAACACGAAATTGATTAACATATCTTAGTCATTAACTACAAGAGGAACTTTGGTTCTTCATTCAAGCTAGCCACTAATAGAGCTTAAAATCCATATATGCACCAGTATGGTACAAAACCAAAACTGTTTTTCTGACCTATTCTTTTGGAACTATAAATTGAGGTCTAGCTAAGTGAAAACTTGAAAATATTTGTGGTTTTGGTGGAAAATAGCATCAATTGAGGCATGAATTTCAGTTGAGCAACTACATTGGGGGATCCCCCAGTAAGCAAATAGCAAAGCCATCTCATAATTTGCAAGAAATAAGGCGTACCGGAGCAGATCCAATCGCCGATTCGGGGCAACCACTTGGAATCTCGAGGCGTCTTGGTATCGACTAAAAGTCGCGGTTGTTTGCATCGATTGCAAAGCGATCGAAAAGCGTAGTTGCGGTTCCCACACCCGCCGCACTCCCAATCCCCTTCCCTCCCTTCCCCTCCCATCTCTGCTAAATTATACTTCTCGGAGATAAATTGGTGCGGTGCGGGGAAAGAGGGAGGGGAATGAGGGGAACGGAACGGGAACTCGGAGATGGGCAGATGGCATATTCGCTCGCGGATCCTTATTAACAAACAGGCTTTTAGTCTACATGTCGTTCCTACCTTTTTCTCCTTTCACCCTTGTAACTTTACAAATTTAAGATACCATCGGAAAACACTGCATCATTTAAGCCTTTATCTAAATCCTTCATTTTACACTTTTTAAAGGTCAAAGCCGAAATAAAATATTTAGGAAAATTACTCAAAATGTTTGAAAAATCATGTTATGGTTTTAGAAAGATACTTTTCATGGTTAGAAGCAACTGCATTATTTTTTATGGTCTAATTTCTTAGTCATACATTTTTTATGGCCCGAAAAAAAGAAGGTATGAAAAATTAAATTAAATTGTAAGCTTCAAAATAGTGAAATATAATGATTTCTCATGTCAATTTTGGATTTATATTGCTCATCAAATTTTTGCGTTTTGCCTTCAGAATTGAGTAATGTGGTGCTCCTTTTGCTTTGTTTGAATTGAACCATAGCTCAATTCGGTTGACAAAAATGTTAGGTTTCTAATTAGAAGAGGGAAGCAGATGGGTTCAATGTATTCAATTATTAGATTGGGCTGGACCCAATTAAAATTCTAGTTATGAATGAAAAATTGAAGCAATCTGAGAAAAAGAAACTTAATGTCATTTATTTCCAGTTTTTCCTATAAAAATCAGGCCAGATAACCTAAGCCCCCCTATCCAAATATCTATAAATGGGAAAATGTAAAAAAAGGTGGCCCGCAAACCCTCGGGAAATTGATCGACTAATGAAAGAGCAACATAAGCAAACACCCTACTAGAATGGAAATAATCACCGAAAATAAAAAATTGAACCCCTTTCATAAAATTTTTGTTCCTGATCAATTGCTTCGTCTTCTTCAAAAAATCCCAATGAATCGCTTTCAAGTTGACACCGAGATGTTATTTTGGGGAGTCTGACTGGTGTCAAGTGACCTGGAAAAAGAAAAGTAATTGGGTCAAAATAAAGAGGTCAAAAATAAGAAATAAAAATTACAGGTCAGAAATATAAATTACCTTGTTGTGACAGGAATAAGTGGGCCCGATTTAGCTGAAGGTGTTATGTTTTAATTTTTTGTATAATCCATTTGGGCCACTTCCTCTTCCTTTCGGGCCTTCTCCATTTGTGATTTTTTTTACTTTTGATTCGGAGTTTTTGGGCCTTTTTGCGAAAGATAACTCGGGTTTTTGTTCTTGAAGGACTGAAGAGTTGACTTAACAACGAAAATATTGCTATGTAAGTTATTAAAGCCTGACTCGGAGAGATGCCACCGTTTGTTTTCGTTTGAGCTTAAATATGCAGAAGAATATGAAATTAGAAATGGTTTAATCTAACACTGCATTAGAAATGGGCTTAATTTTTAAGAAACTTTTATTACCGTGTAGCAATCTAACATTTGGACACAAAATTTCACATCATTTTCGTAATGGACCTCCTCCATAAATTCATTTGACAGATAATCACGATGCACATATAATAAAGCGGTTTCACCACGCTCCATCGCACATAATCCAATCTCTAGAAATTGTTTGGACGGTTTGGGATGTTAAGTTCACTAAACTCGCCTTCGAGTCTTTAAGAAAAAGAATTTCTTCTTCTCTTTCATTAATCCATATATCCTCATTTAGCTTTAACATCCGAAACCTCAACATAATATTATAATATTATTTTTATGTGAGGAAAACAAAAGTTAAGTTACCTTATTACTACTGTATCATTTTTTTTTGGGGCACGGGCAACAAATTCCTTTGTATTTATTGTTGATTTAACGATTTTAAGATCAACATCCAGAACCTGCAAGGCAAAATATTATTATAGAACGGTTTTTAATGGTTTGAATTAAGTTATTAAACATCTAAAATTTAAAAAACCAAAAAAGACCTATCTAACCTCTGGATTGAAAAGAAAAATTAAAATAATTTAGTTATATGATATAATATTGCTAAATAATATAATTTACAATTTTTAAGAAAATTATCGTAAAGAAATCTATCTGTTCAACTTAAAATTTCAAATCATCGTTAAAATCGAACTCATGCATCAATGAATTTGTAATGTAATCTTTATGTACATACAATAAAGTCAATTTAACGATTTTATAATTATTTCTGAAAACCTGCTTAAAGTCAAAATATTAGTATTCTTGTATATATGAGGAATTGAATTGTAATATTGGTCTTCTCCAACATCTCATTATATAATAATTTGTATGAAGCACTGTATTCACAAAATTGTCTCTTATATTTTGATTCTAATAATAAATTTTTCACATATATACTTTTATAGACAATAAATAATCAACTATAAGGTAATAAGATTGTTTACTTTGTACGCTTTTAAAATGGCAATTGAGAAAACACCAACCACATGAAGATTCACAACAACATTGTTTTCATTAATTACAACAGTACCACTTGGTGGAGCAAATTTCGTGTTTCCTTTTATTTAGCTATTACAAAACAAAATTACTTAAATTTAATATCTAGCCCAACGGATCCAGTCCAGTCCAGTAAATATTAATAGAGTTTTTCTGCTATAGGCCATTGAAAACCTTTTTATAGGGATTAAATCAAAGTCTTACGGTTTGAGATTAAATCAAAGCTGATTTGGGATTCGGGTTAGTGCAGGGGTAGTATTATTGGACTTTGAGATTCGTACCAAATTTAAAAGAACTTCCATTAATTATAAAAGATTCCCTTTTAGAGTAACAGAGAGAATGTGAATTCTTTTTATAGCCCCCCACCTAGGAGTGAAAACGGAGCGAATACGGAGCGGATAGTGGTAAAATCATATCCATATTTCTTTTTAATTTTTCGGATAAGGATTGGATTGGATATTTATTAAAATAATATTAAAAAAATACCAAACATTAAAATAATATTTTTGTATGATTAAAAACATACTTGGCTCTCCCCTGTCCGGTTGTGTTTTATATTCTGTTTTCTTTTATACTGATTTATCCCCTAATTTTTTATTAATATCCAAAAATAAAATAAAATTACCAAAAATACCGAAGGGTAGGACGGAATTCGAAAAATACCCTTTCCGGAAATTTTTTTTCCGAACTAAGCCTCTAAACCCGGAATTTTTTTTTCCGAACTAAGCCTCTATATCCGGAATTTTTTTTTCCGAACTAAGCCTCCAAATCCGGAAAACAATTTTCCGAACTCTAAGACGACACAATTTCTAAAACCATTTCGAACGATTGTTGGTCCATTACCGGTACTAATTGATGGTCACGTCCCCCATCGGTAGACATATTAAACCTGGCTTGGATTTCCAGATTTGCTTGACTAGCATTATACCCAACCAATTTAAAAATCTCATTCCGAAGATAATCAAAGCTGTGGTTCACGGTTAGCGGTAATGAGTATTTAGCTCGGGTACTGTAAAAGACCCCGTCATTATTGTATTTGATTTCTCCTCCAAAAAAAATCTTCACATAAATAGTTGTCATTTTCAGTTTCGATTGGTCTGGCAATTTAAAAAATAACAACATATAAGTAATTAAAAATTGTCCGGACCTCTAAAAATTATTCTATAACCATTTTATAATTTTTCTAAATTATTCAAGACCATTTCCAATATTCCTCAATTATTCTACATCATTTTGGAATTTTTTAAATTAATAGGGCAATATTCTAAACTATTTTGGAATTTTATAAATTGTTCTAAACCATTTTGGAATATTCTAAAATATACTAAATTATTTGGCCAATTTTCTAAAAAATAAAAAATTATTTGTAGTGAACTAATTAATTATAATATAAATTAAAATTAAAATTAAAAAAATAACCTGAATCGAAGATCAGATCAATCAGACAGTCAGAGCTCCGGAAGGGATCCAAATGAAAGAGGTTCCTAAAACAATTCTAAATTATTTTAAAATTTTCTAAATTTTTCTAGACCATTTTGATAATTTCTAAATTATTCTACACCATTTTGAAATTTTTTAAATTAATTTAGCAATATTTTTTAAACTATTTTGGAATTTTATAAATTATTCTAAACCATTTTGGAATATTCTAAAAAATTCTAAATTATTTGAAAATATTCTAAAAAATAAAAAATAATTTGTAATGATCTAATTAATTATAATATAAATTTAAATTAAATTTTTTTTACCTGAATCGAAGATCAGATCAATCAGACAGTCAGAGCTCCGGAAGGGATCCAAATGAAAGAGGTTCCTAAAACAATTCTAAATCATTTTAAAATTTTCTAAATTTTTCTAGACCATTTTGATAATTTCTAAATTATTCTACACCATTTTGAAATTTTTTAAATTAATTTAGCAATATTTTAAACTATTTTGGAATTTTATAAATTATTCTAAACCATTTTGGAATATTCTAAAAATTCTAAATTATTTAGAAAATATTCTAAAAAATAAAAAATAATTTGGAATGATCTAATTAATTAAAATATAAATTACATTTAAAAAAAAATAACCTGAATCGAAGATCGAATCAATCAGACAGTCATAGCTCCGGAAGGGATCCAAAAATGAAAGAGGTTCCTAAAACAATTCGAAATCATTTTAAAATTTTCTAGACTATTTTGATAATTTCTAAATTATTCAACACCATTTTGAAAAATTTAAAATTATTTTAATTAATTTAAATATTTTAAATAATTAACAAATAAATAATTAGAAATTTAAATAATTTAAAAAAATTTAAATAACTTACCGTGAGAGAGCGAGAGATTGAAGTACTGCGAGTGAGAGTGAAAGCAAGAGCTCAGCGGTTTTTATAATCGAATTCGGTGCAAAACCGGATAAAATTTTTCCGAAAATTCAATCTAAAACCGAATAAAATATTTCCGGAAATTAAGTTCGGAAAAAAAAATTCCATAAATTTGGACTGAGTTCGGAAAAAAAAATTCCGGACTTAGAATCCGGATAAAATTTTTCCGAAGTTTGAGTTGAATTTCCGGAAAAAAAATTTCCGAACTTAGAGGTTTATTCCGGCAAAAAAATTTCCGGTTTGGGTATATTTCGAATTTCTGCGCTGACATGGTCATTTTTTGTAATTTATTTTATTTTTTGGATATAAATAAAAAATTCGGGATTTATCCCATGTAATATTTTAATTTGTTATATGTCCGAGTGAGACTATGATACTATGCATAGAGTATATTGGTTTATATTTGAATTAATATTTTTATTTTTAAAGTTGAAATAATCAATCTAAACCATTTAATATGATCTTTATATGAAAATGTCCTTGCAGTCTAAATTTTATATTTTTCTAGAAACTTTTTAACACTATTTAGATGGATAAAAAATCATCATTTTTGAATGGCTCGAATATTTATACCAAGTGATTTTCTACTTATCTAAAAAGAAAGTTAAAAATTCAAAAAAAAATGTAAAAGTTAGATTTACGAGTAAATTTTGATATAGTGATCATGTTGAATGGTTCAAATCAAATAGTAAATTTTCCATAAAATGCATATTTGACGGAAGCGGAAGGGGCGTGCTTAAGAATGTTCTTTGACAGAAGATCGATCCGTATTTTTAAAACGAAGATATTGATCCAAAATACGGATTGATGTGCAATATGCATAGTATCATAGAATTTTTCAGAGCTTCCGTCAAAGAACATTCTTGAGACACGGCCCTTCATCTGATATTTAATTTGAAATAAAAACATCTTATTTTACTCAGATTTTAAGTTTTCTTAAGAGTAATCAGTTGTAATTATAGTGATAAATAAATAATCCAAGTACTTTTCTGTGTTAGTTATCTTGTTGCTACTATCTTATCAATTTGCTTTCATCATAGAATCTTACTTATTTCTTTTGCTGCGCGCAGACAGCTGACCTCCCTTTCTATCCTTTGCCTAGTTAAAATTGACTTGGTGGTCTTCTAATTCGATTTGGGGACGTGACACGTAGCAAGTAGCAATTCCTCTTAAATAAAGAACCTTAAAGCCCGTCTGTCTGGTAAGTGATAGCAGATAGGCCTATGTGAGGCTGTGAGCCAAACCTCTCAGAAAGAGAAAGAGACAGTGACACTAATTCGTTATCAAATGTTATTAGTTATTACCATCATACTCATCCGTTATATAGGAATAGGATAAAGAAGGTAGAAAAAAGAATGATGCCTGTAAAAAGGTTGAGACTTGGGAGTTGAAAAAGGAGGGGAATACATTGAAATCTAGAGAAAAAAACAAGAGTTTGCTCCACTATTTTATGATATATTATTACTACTTGAATCGTCACCAATGCTAATTTGATGCCACTCTTTTCATTGTGCAGGATGCAGGATAAAGAAAGAAGATGGTGATGCAAAAAATAAGAATGGGAGCAATTGAAAGTTGTACAACTTACTCATTTCACATAACAAAAATTTCTAAAAAAGAAACAACGCAATTCAAGCAAGATATCCCAACCCCCCTATCCAAATTTCGATATAGGACAGCAAGTCAAAAAAAGTGGCCCGCCAATCCTCGGCCCATAAATCCACAAATGGAAAAACTAACATCAACCCACACCCTATAAAAATTGATATAATCCCAGAAACAAATAAAACCCTAAATTTTATAGGGTGTTTTGCCTTATCAACCCCCTGACTTTTGTCACCTAGGATTACACATCCGAAAACAAAAAACTGAACCCCTTTCACAAAAATTCTATTTCTAACTACTGATATTACACATTTAATGATTCTCTTAATCACCCCAAACCAAACAAACCATCGGGGACGGGGAAGATGAGAAGTCCAACCAAACCAAACAAACCATCGGGGATGGGGAAGATGAGAAGTCCAAGTTGACATGGACATGTCAAGCCGATGTGACACCTGAAGAGGAATAATTGGGCGGGGGATCACCGCCTTAGCTGAAGGGCTCAGACGCAACAGGCGCAAATATGATGCATCCTTTTCCATTTGGGCCTTTTTGGATATTTTGCTGCGGACTCGAGATAATATTGAGGTTGACCTAGAATTGGAATTTTTTATATTATAAACCCAAAACAAAACAAAACAAAACATATATATAATTTAGAAACATCAAATAAATACAAAAATAATTACCTTGTTTGGGCCTTTTCCTTTCCTTCCGCTGCTGCAAATGCATCCGCTAACAAGCGTTCGGCCTTGTTTTCCGTTTTCAGTTCGGGGCTGTTTTCCATTGGAGATTTATTTTTATCGGCCACCGTTTGTTTGCATTTTAGGGCCTTTGTTTTTCCTGCTGCAACTGCCTCCGCTTTTGTGGGCTTAAATGTACAAAATGGAGATGGGCTTAATACTGCTAAATGGAATTACGTATACCGTATGGGCTTAACATTTACAAAATGTTTAAGAAATTTAAATTACCGTATTCAAATCAAGTAGGTCTACAGTAAATTTCACATCCTCTTCAAATTGAAATTCCTCCATTAATGCACTCGAGACATACTCATGATGCACATAAAATTTAGCAATTTCCCCCCGCTTCATGGAACACAGTCCTATCTTTAGTCCTCGGGATGCCTGGATATATAGATATAGTAAAAATAAAAAATTCAAATAAAGAAAGAATTGATTCGGATGTTAATTAAATTAAACAAGTTACTATTAAAACTCGCCTTTGATGAGTCTTTAAGAATTATTATTTCTTGTCTTTCCTCGAACAATATTTCCCCATTCATTTTTTCTGCAGAGTACCTAGGGCCAAAAATAATAATTATTAGATTTTTGCTATTATCCGAAAACAAAAATAATAAATATTAGATTTTATATGAGCAAAACAATGAAAAATCTACCTTATTTCTACTGTATCACCGACTTTGGGGCCATCAAGTTTCGATCTCTTTATTATTGATTTAACAATTTTATTATCAATTTCGAGAACCTACAAATTAATTAAATATATATTAGTATTCTTAAATAAACGGTTTTTAACGGTTGGATTCTATCTAAAATTTAGAGTACCTGTGGATTGGACAAGAAGTCTATAAGTTGTATCTCGCATCTGCCAACTGTACCGTGTGGAACTTCAGATGAATTCTGTTGACCAAAATCTGGACCAGAGTTTTTACGGATGGCAAACTGCAAATTAAAATTGACAGGTTATATATAAATATAATAATAGACACCAAACAATAGTATATTAAAAAATAATATGTACTATACCCAAGATGTTTCATTTCTTGTCATAGTAGAAAATGCCCTGAATAAACCATCCGGCATTCTATTTTTATCCATCATGAGACGATATGATCCGAATCCTAGAAAAAATAAATTAAGGCAACAAATTAAGTGATATCATTTAAGTCAAGTTGTTTTAAAGTTCCACTCAATGAACTTCATATGAAAATCTGTTAGAAATATATTTAAATAGGTACAATTTAAATCACTTGATCTGTAGGTATAGATTAAATCATGATGCACTTTTCGGATCGACTATATAATTAGACTGTAGGTATAGATCCCTAGTACGGACCAGAGTGCACTAATACTAGATCCGTATTGTATCAAGAAAAAATAAAATAATTGTCGAACTTACCTCCTAATTCTTGGAAACTGGAAATTATGACTTCATCTTCAATTGTCAGAAGAGTCTTGTGGAATATTAGCTGCATGCATGGCAAACAACATGCATTTTTATAATCTAAATTAATATGAAATGAAAACACATAAGATAGATTTAGAAAGATTGATTACCATATCGCCAGGGGAGGGCGATTGATAGCAAATGCCAGCTTGGACAACCGTTTTCACAAGGTTTGGCAATTCCATATTGCAATCTTGATTTTCCACGATGTATTTATTATCAAACTACCTGCGATTAAGAAGAATAACAAAATCATGTACGATTAAGAAACCACAACGTACAGAGGTTAAAAGGGACAGTAATATCCTTCGTTTGATGTAAAAGATCTTTCCGCACAAATCAGAGAAAATACGTACTGTAACAGGATCACTTGATCGCCATTGACTATACTAAAAACTAAATAAAGAACCACGGATCACTTCAGCAAGATAGACAGAGAGATAAAGAGCTGCAAGCAATAGAGATGGAATATAAATTCAAATCACATTTCCCTCACCTTCAAATCAGAGAAAACACCTACTGTAACAGGATCACTTGATCGCCATGGACTACTGAAAACTAAATAAGGAACCACGGATCACTTCAGCAAGATAGACAGATCTAGAGATAAAGAGCTGCAAGCAAAAGAGATGGAATATAAATTCAAATCACATTTCCCTCACCTTCAAATCAGAGAAAACACCTACTGTAACAGGATCACTTGATTGCCATTGACTACTGAAAACTAAATAAAGAACCACGGATCACTTCAGCAAGATAGACAGAGAGATAAAGAGCTGCAAGCAATAGAGATGGAATATAAATTCAAATCACATTTCCCTCACCTTATACAGAATATATCAAGTATCAAGGCTCCCAGGGAGATTAGATAGAGGGAGAGAGAAAGAGAGAGAGAGAGAGAGAGAGAGATACGAATAAAGAGTTAGAAGAATACATAATGAGGTTTTATAGGGAAATGAGAAGTAGCGATGTCAATTTTGAAAAAACCGCGGGAATATTTTTTTTTTTTTTTTTTTGGAATAAAAACATTTTCTCCAAGCAAAAAAGTTCTAACAGAATCTCGCTCTCTAACAGAATCAGGTCTAATGGTAAGAGGGGAGCTACGGTTGTCAGAACTCATAAAGTATACTGGGATTTACACCTGGTTTTCGAGAACCTGAGCAGAACGGCATTTTTTTTTTTTTTGAGGAAAAATAAGGGTCTGAGCCCATATTTGATTGATAATGTTTGTTACAAAAGGGTTTGTAACGCCAAGAAGAAAATTAATATGATCAAAACATTTGAGCTAAAAGGAAATAAAGAAAAGTTGAAAAGTAAATATAAGAAGTAGATGGAAAAGTAGAAAATAAAATGGAATTCTTGGGATGCCTCGCGATTACTATTTTCCAATCATGTACTGCCTCTGTTGCTGGATTTCCTCGATGAGTTGATCCATCTCCTTGTGTTTGTCGCTGAATGTGCGAGAGCATCGTTCACGCCATATGATGAATTGTGCAATGAGAAGAGTTGATCTTATCTCCTGTTTTACCTTTTCTTTTAGAAGTAGATGTATTGGTACCGAGGCTTGCATCTTGTGCCAATCCGGTACCACTCTGGTATATATTGTTATTGAGAAGGGGCATTGGCAGAACAAGTGAAAAACTGTTTCTATGTTATTGAGAAGGGACATTGGCAGAACGGCATTGTACAACAACAAATGTAATCAACGAAACATCAGAGAGGAGAGGGCTGTGTAAAACATTAACTTTGATTAACTTAAGTGAGTTAAACTCAACTCTTTAATTGTTTGAAATTTAAGTGATCTAAATTTTCTGCAAGCATCTGTAAAAAAAATAAAGAAGGAAAAAAAGAATCACCATAAATTTCTGTTTTAAGAATTAAGTGAAATTGCATGTAATGAGCAGCATAGAAGTAAATATTCCATTTTCAAAGAAATTAGGTCCATTTGAGAAGAGAGCTTTGTGTCTTAAGCTGCCCTGCGGTTCCAATTTTAATTTAGAAAGCTTAGCAATTCAGAATATCAATTGCTATATACAAAGCATATAATCCACACTGTGCCGATATTCATTTTAAAAAGCTAATCTATTCTGAATATCAGTTGTTTATATATAAGCATATAATTTCCTTGTGCCGATTTTTATTTTAATTTACAAGTATATAATACAAGCAGAAAGGGAAACCCATTTTTTTATTTAAATAATTTTATATTCTTTGAAAATTATATATGTTGTATATGTATCCACCGAAAATTCGACATTATTCACTAAAGATGTTTTAGTTATTATCATTACAATATAATTTAAAATATCTTTTGTGAATAATATAAATTCAAATATAATACACTTCTTTTCTAATTTTGTTAACAAAATTTATATAGTAGCAAACAAAATTCGATTGATGATTTAATTACAAGAAAATTTAAATTTAGTTCATTAGCTAGTTTCATAAAAAATAATTTACTCAGAGTATATAAATGACCGAACATTAGGGGTGTTCAACCGGTTGGTTCGGGTCAAACCGAATTTTTTTTGCCGCACTACGGTTTGAACCAAATTTTGAAAACCCAACCGAACTGACCGAATTAAAATTTCAAACCGATCTAAACCGAACCGATTAAACCGATTTAAACTTCGGTTTGTTCGGTTGAACCGAATACAAACATTTAAAGTTACAAATAAACATTTCAAAACCGGTTAGTTCGGTTCAAACCGATTTGGATAACATTTTTGATAACCACAAGCCGGTTTTTGATAAACCAATCCATTATAAACCACACAAAATAAACCGATCCATTATAAACTGATTCCTTTTTTATTAAACCGGTTGGTTCGATTCAAACCGATTTCGAGATCCCAAAATCGAACCGAACCATTTAAACCGAATTTTTCAAAAACTAAACCGAACCGAACCATTTAAACCGAACAGCCGATCCAATTAAACCGAAATTTGCCGGTTCAGTTTAAAATCGAATAAACCGATCCATTTGAACACCCCTACCGAACATTCCTACTTTGTTGATATTTTATAAATAAAAATATCTAATTTTGCCATCTATTTTTACAAATAAAAGAACATTAAATATCAAAATTTTAAAATTCAATTGTCATACTCATATACATATACATGCATGAGTCATTCCGATAATTTGCCTCATTGCCTGTATCGATGCGTGTGTCAGGCGACTGGCGAGCGGGGCCTCAGCGACAAAAAGTTATTCCCGATCAAGTAAAATGCTTTTTGTTTAATGCATTTTTTTTACGTGAATTTCTGATAATTGTTTTTCCCATCATATTCATCCCATGTAGGCTCATCAATCCATAATTCCATATCCTCCGAGGTAATTGTTTTTCCCTACATGGCTCATGAATGCAAATGACGTGTATCGAAATCGAACAATAAACGCTTGCAAAATTAAAGAAAGGACAAATTGGATCTTTTTTTTTTTTTTGAAGGCCTAGCAGCGGCTGCTAGGTAAAATTTTATTGAACTGAAAATAAAAGGATTACATCATGTAGGAATGTTACACCTGGGTGTGTCTATCAGCCTACATTATGAAATAACAGCAAAGTTTTAACAGAATTTTAACCACAAACGCATCTCTCTAACACATCTAACCGCGAGCAACTTGGGCGGCAACCGTTCACCTTCAAAGATTAAGCTGTTTCTTTGTTTCCAGATGAGCCATACCACACAAATAAATCTTGCCATCCATTCTTTCCTGGTCATGCTTCGTGTACCCTTCAGCATCTCCCATGAGGCATCCCAGATTAGCTCCACTGTTAAGGCCGGCCTGAAGATGTTTTGCTTCAAAATTCTAGAGACATAGAACCAAACCTCAACCGCATATGGGCACAGAAAAAGGATGTGTAAGGCCGATTCAATGGGGCAATTATCACACAGCACACACTTCAGATCAACATTCATACCCCTCCTGGTAAGGACATCCCTCGTCAGAGTTTTTCCCTGTAGTAGCAAATAGGCAAAAATCTGGACCGTTGGCGGAATCCGGCATTTCCAAACCGAGGCAAAGCGACATTTGATCATCCCACCAGTCATCAAGATCCTGTATGCTGACCTTGCCGTGTATACACCCTTGGCGTCCCACTTCCATGTAAGTGTGTCTTCCCCCCCTGTAAATGAAATGTCTTCATCATGAATGCGATTCGGGTCTAATGTGTGTCTAACCGGCCATGCCTGCCGTAGGGAAATAGACCTCCTCGTGATTATGATATCTGTGTCGCTTGCTCTACGTGTCCCTGGCCAATGATCGAACCAATATGATATTCTATTGCCATTGCCTACCTCCCAAACCGTGCTCCAATCAAAAAGCTTTTTAAAGGATCTAAGTTGGTTCCAGAAGTAAGATCCATTGACCATCCAAATCCGAGTACCCTGCCCGGCTCCACCTCTTGTTCTAATCTTGTTGACGATGAGGGTCCAAAGGCAGTGAGGTTCATGATACATTTTCCACCACCACCGAAATAGTAAGGAGATATTTACCACTGCTAGGTTAGAGACACCCATTCCGCCCCATTGACGAGGTATACACACTGTGGTCCAGTTGGTGTGTGACATGCCCCTTGACTGGCCATCGGTTTTGCCCCATAAGAAGTGCCGTCTAATTTTATCAATTCTCGAAATCACCCATAGCGGCAATTTGAAGCATGTCATGTAGTATATCGGAACCGACGACAAAACCGACCTCACAAGTTGTAGCCGGCCACCTCTCGATATGAGCTTATTCTTCCAGCCACTAAGCTTCCTTCCTATTTTTTCAACCAATGGCATAAATTGCTCCTTTGTCGGTTTTCGTACCGTGAGCGGCATGCCCAAGTACTGAATAGGGAATGTGGTTCTTTTGCACCCCAAAACCGCCTCTATCCATTCTATTTCATCGGTTGGGATATTAATCGGAACAAAAATGCTTTTGCCGTAGTTGACCTTTAGGCCCGAGATCCCGGCAAAGAGCCTTATTGTGAGCTTGAGAGTTACCAATGTGGTCAAATCTGCTGATGCAATTATGGCCGTGTCATCTGCGTATTGGAAAGCCAATATGGCATCCTTTACTTTTTTGGTGATTGGGCTATGCAGGAGCTTATTGGCCGCTATCACCATCTGTTGAAATGTATCCGCTGCTAGGTTGAAGAGCATGGGTGAAAGGGGGTCGCCTTGCCTTAACCCCCTCTTGTGGGCTATAAATTTCGATGGCTCCCCATTAATAATAACCCGCGAAGTGGCTGTTTTGAGTAAAGTTTCGATCCAACCTATCCATCTTTGTGGGAAACCCCGTGCCACCATTACTCTAATTAGGAAGTCCCATTCAATAGTGTCGAAGGCCTTTGCGAGGTCGATTCTAGCAAAAATAGCCGACTGCTTCATGAAGGAGGCATGTTGAAGCACCTCTCGTGTTGCCACGAAATTGTCAGAAATTTGTCGACCACTTATGAAAGCGGTTTGTTGTGGAGAAATCAGGTCCGGCAGCACCATTCTTAGACGGTTAGCTAGGATTTTGGAAATGATTTTTGGTATGGCATTAATAACGCTTATAGGTCTGTAGTCGGTTACCATCTGGGGTGCCTCCATTTTAGGTATCATTATGACATCCGCTTGGTTAACCTGAGTTAGGTCGAGATTATGTCCATGGAAGCCATGTATCATTTGGATGATCCCCTCTCTGAGGTTCGGCCAGTAGGTCTGAATGAACTCGTTCGGGATCCCATCAGGCCCGGAAGCTTTGTTCTTTGCTAGCTGGAACACGGCTGCTTCTATCTCATCATCTGAGAATGGGTTCTGTAGGTGGAGCAAGTTGTGTTCATTTGGGTAAAGTGCTTTCAAGTGAATCGGCTTGACCGGGTTAGATGTTCCTAGCACTGAGTTGAGCTGATCCAGAAAGGCCTGTTGTATTCTCGGTGGATCCGATATTACCTCATGCTCATGGTGAATGGCAATAATCAGATTTTTTCGAGCCCGCGCAGACGCACACGCATGGAAATAGCGGGTGTTCTTGTCCCCTTGTTTGAGCCAGTTGCAGCGTGACCTCTGACGCCACCGTTCTTCTAGATTGTTCGCTAGCTCATAGGCCCGACAAATTGGATCTTTAGTTATACCATTTGAATCTTTCGGAAGGACCAACTTGGATAATTTGAAGATCTTTTGTTACTTTATCTGTACAGTCCAATATACAACATCTCGGTCAAATCAGCCTGTCTGATTTTGATTTATGAACAACAGGTTTGAAAAAGACAAAATCGATATCCTCTTGTTATCTTGTAGTAATTGAATCTTTTGGTAGGACCAAGATGGGAAAATTTGCTCGCATCCTATTTTTTCGATCTCCTGTTTTTCATCTGTGTAATCCAATGTGCATTATCCTTATCCTTCTACTGAAGGAATGAAGGAAACATCAGGTAACTGACCCGCTAAACTGTGGCAATAAATATAACGAACAGAGCTGTGATACTAGAATATTCCGTGAACCGATTCTAGACCAAATGGAATTCATATAACTCAAATTTTTAGTTTGGATCCATACCGTGCGATCTGATTTACCACGAATGTTAAATGGGCCCATGCATTCCACTTCGGGCGGGATTGGCCAGATTCTGATCGGACGGACCTGATACACACTGAAAGTTTGAGTTACTACGGAGTTCCGTACTCCAACGCTCTCGGCCGAAACAGTTTCCCTTGTCTATTTTTGAAATTTCATATCTCCGGCCTTCACTGCGCTTAAAAGATATTAACCGGCGTGAGATCTGAGAAGAGAAGGTACCTCCTCTTTTTCACTTGTAGATTAAGAAATTTGATTTGTGTTGTTAGCAACGGTAATCAGTAGTTGTTTCTTTCTTCTTTTGTGTATGAAATCGCATCTTACGTCGAATCATTCGGTTAGCGTATGATATTCTAGATTTGATTTTCGTCATTTAGTTGATTTATTGATATGTGATGCTTTCATCCGTCTTGATTACTGATTAGTTAAAATGAACTCGATCAGCTTCAATAATGGTGAAATTGAGGGCTCAATTTTTGAATTTACAAGACTGTGCCTTGATGACATTTCTTTAATTAGATATGAAAGAACATTTAAGTGTGCTTTTCTTCCAAGAAAATGGATTTTGAAATGTTTTGCTCTGACTTGTACGGAAGGGGAGGCTAAATGTTGTGAAACAAAATGATAGTGTGAAGGTTCCTTGTTTTCAATTTTGTTGATCCATTTTTTAAGGGGAAATTCAAAGGAATATTTTTGAGATCTCGAGAAATCTTAGGGGAATAAGAAATTGATATAATCGGTTGAAACTACTTGTTCCCATCTCTTCTATCCCTACATAGGGGAAGAATTCTGGCAAACATTATTCCTTTTTTCACCTCCCATAAGCCCCCTTCACTCAGCCCTAAGATCAGGGATGCCCTACGTATTATAATCTTGTTTTTCTTAATTATTTTTAGTACATCTTAGTCCTATATACTGGTTTATTCTTACATTGACAAATCAATCACTCTCTTCTCATGTTGTTCTGGTACAGTGTTTTTTGAATTACATTGTGAAATAAGCTGTTTTATATCTTAAATTTATACTAATTCTGTGCTTATTCAGGTTTTTGTTTATCATTTCTTGTTTTCAGATGAAATTCGTTTTCTTCATTTTACTTTATATCATGTCACCGGTTTTATATTAAGAGATCTTCATAATGCATTTTACCTGATTATTAATCTCTTCTATGGCGTTCAACAATGCATTCTTATAATTCATCATGCCTTTTCCTTGCTGTTACAGGTAATTTCAAGTCATGTGGGAGAAAAAAAATCTACCCCCTCGACAAATCCAAGAAGAAGTCTAAGGGGATGATCCGCAAGCAGTGCCACCATGCCGTCTCATCCAATCAGCTTCTTGTGCCAGACAGGCGCGGGACCTCGAGCCAGAAGGCCCACTGGTCCCGATTACACTACGGCTCTGCTAGCTGGATGCTGAACCAGTTGACGAACGAGTTTGACGATGTCTTGGAGGACTATGACAATGATCATGACATGGATTATGCAGATGGTGATGCTACTGATGACACTGGTTATGTGGAAGATGAGATAGGTGGAGTAGAAACCGACTTGGTGGAGAAACAGGTGTATGGTCATGGAGGCCGTAGTCATGACATGGTGGGTTATGCTGATTATGAGGTTGGACAAAATCAGACTGATGACTTGACTGGAGGGGATGAGACAGAGGAGGAGGAGGAGGAAGAAGCAGAGATGATGGGGTATGTTTATGTTGAATTTGAGAGGGAAGTAGAGAGTGAGGATGAATGGCTCCTGATTGGGAATATGTGATGTGTTTTGCTTATTTGAGGAATTAACTGGTTCACTAAACTTGTCTGGGTAGATCTGTTAGATGATGTTTTTGTTCATAATATGATTTCATGATTTGTTTAGAAACCAATAAGATATGTTGTTTAGACCGCAACATGCGCATATTTTAATAGAAAAATGCACATTGGAGATGCAAGAGTTGTGGATACTTGCCATAACTCATGGGAAATTTGCAAATTACACCCATGAGCTTTCTTTTCCTCGATCTTTCCGAAATTTTATCAAATATAGAAAGATTCTTAACAGCTCAAAATTATGGTTTTAATTCCAACGGCTCTAAGAGGTCTTGATGTGTATAATTAACGAATAACTTTTCTTGACCTGTCAATTGAACTGACAAAAGTTACCTTAGAATTTGAAAGCAACATAAAAGTTAACTAAAATATATAGTTGAATTTGATAGCATGCATGTCATATTATTATTTGCAGTGAATAGACGGCAGCTGTAAATAAGCTAATAAATCGATGTAAATTTCTATTGGTAGAACAAAACATGGTAACTCTGATAGGCCCAGAGATATGCAAATGTTTTTTGACCCAATGTATATTTCAAAGTGTACTTAGCTCTGATTCAAAATAGTGTCCATTCCTGACTCATAAAAAAATTAAATAGAAGTCTGTCCGCCCAACCCAACCCAACCCTGCTGGTCCGACATTTTTATTAATATCCAACTTAGACTAGAAGATTATGAAGTTTATGAGATTAATCTGTTTCCATCTTTTAGCTTGCGGACGCCTGGGCATGTGTCTTATTCACGCCCAATTAGTTTCATAGTAATTTATACGATACTAAGTTGCTAACGTGTCCCTTTGAAAATTGAATTACAAGTTTTTATTTTTTATTTTTCAGTATCTGTAGACTGTAGGTGTTAGTAGTTAGTACAAGACACCGTACGAAAACAAAAGCTGCAGAGTACATATTAAACGAATTTAGAATACTTGTTAGTAAATTATGGAATTATGTTGTACTCCCATTAAATAAGTTGTGATGAAGCTCCATTTTATATTTTCAATAAAAAAAAAAAAAGCGATTATCAAGGAACCACAAGTAAAGAATTCTTAACAAGTAACATGTATAAGAAAAAACAAAATTTTAATTAGGCTTAATTATTGCTGCAAATCTGGTTAAATTGAATAAATAAGATGATATAAATTCATTTGCACAAGTAATTTCCAATTAAAATGAACTGACAGGATAATAATATCTTAACAACTCTGTTTCGTGCAAATGAAACTGGGCCTAAGCCCTTTTGACCTAAAAAAAAAATAAACAGGATAAATGATATCTTTCTTGCTTGAGTCGCCTACTAATTGTCAAATGGCTCAAAAATATGCTGCAGTACTTAATTCTACTTGAAGAGATTAGGATTAAGCCAGTCCCTGCCAAGGATGCGAAACACATGTCAGAAGTCTCCTACCAATACCATTCACAAGTAACAACATATATATATTCATGATTCTTAGCCAGACCCCCAAGGCCCCAACCCTAAACTAAATCCATTGTTATATATATACTAATTAATTAGTAAAATGTAGCTAGGTAAAATGGAGCTAGGTGTCACTACAATTTCCATTTGGACAAACTTACTTGGTTATGTCATTGAGGTGGTCTTCAAAATCAACTATTTCTAGCCACTTTTTTGATGCAATATAATCAACCAGTAAAGCATGCGCTGACGGCTCTTTTAGAACTAACTCATCTCTAGCCTCAGGCCCAGCCTGGAGACAAGGTGTAGCAGATATACCACTTGTGAAAAGCTGTAATTGGTTTTAAATTTAAGGATGAGCATTTTTTAATATATATATATAAACAATTAATTAAATAAACTATAAATAAAACATCAATTTATTTATGACTAAATGCAATTAGTCAGGTTTGTGCTGGTATAAAACACATATGTACAACTGGTAACATAGATAGAAAGTCTCAAATTGCACCAAGTTTGGTACACAACCTAGCTACCTAAACTATGGAGAAGTGGAGAACATATATACCCCCAATCAGAGTTTATGATTTTGGGAAACATTTTGTTGGTATGTTGAGTTGTGATCAGTATATATTCCTTCCCATAATGATAGGCTATAAATAGATAAAAATAGGTACAATAAAAAGTGTGGTTACCATAACAGCAGGATCACCATCCTTTTCCTTAATTAAATGATGGAGCTTCTTGTGATCCAACTGTCACAGAAAAAATGTATCTGCAATTAGTAAATGATCGGGATTTTATGATATTTCAAAAAGAAAATATGACAATGTAATCAACAACAAGAATTCATAAAGGTAGGCACATACAAGCAGCACTGCACATAGACGACTGTGGAGAAACATTTGGTCGACATATTTGCCAGCAGCAGGGCCCAGGTTGCAGTCATCATACGTCTCATTTGCATGATAGTACCCCAGCACGTTCAGCTGACGTTTGTGATAACAGTACTCACCTGTCTGTACAATTTTAATTTTATTCTTGTAATATATATATATATATATATATATATATATAAATTAGAAGTAAACTATGAGATATATCTTACCAGAAATAAATAAACATATAAGAGGGTGATAAGTAATTAAGAGTAGGGATCCAAGGACAAGACTTTGGTGCCAAATCGCTGCCAATAAAATTAGACCTCAAATAATTATTTTTTTAAACTTTCAAAACAGTATAACTAATACCAGGTGGAATGAGAGTACTATAACTTAATAATAGAGTGATTGGTTAAAAGGTACAGTAATTGGTCAAGGGCTAGTTTTAAATGAAATACTAGTCAGTTTTGTATTCTTGAATAAGGAAATGAATTTCACCTGATCGGAAAAGGCAATAGCTAGACTAGAATTATATACACAGACAGTTGCAAAGTGAGATAACAGAAATGCTATTCCAACCTGATGAAGAGCGATCTGAAAGGGAGTGAAGAAAGTGGATGCGGAGTGCGAGACGGGCATGGCATCTACGAGTTCAATGGTGGTATTGGTGCGAAAACGGCCAAAAAGGATGCCATTGATGGCCGATGAAGGATGCTTCAATGCGTGTAAAACTATCTTTATGTAAGCCGTTTGGCATAGCTCGTACGTGATCGGCCAGTAAAAAGTACCCGTATGTCCCATCTCTCTCTCTCTCTCACGTACCCGCGATAGGATCCAAGGGAAATAATTGGAGAGGGGAAGAAGCTCCGTCGGTTACTGATTAAATCCTTGGGTTTGCCTCTTCAAACTTCAAACAAGAGATATTTATCATTTGGCAAATAAGCTATACTTAGGACTTTACTAAATTTATTTCTGTAAAGACGTTCTATTTCTAATAGCAACTATCAGAATAGAATATTGTATGAAATAGCTTTGGACTTTACTAAATTTATTTCTGTATACAAGTTATATTTCTAACACCAATTATCAGGATATTGGTATGAAAAAATGATACCAATAACCAATATCATATTTTTCTCAATAAAGATTGATTTATAATTTTATATGGAAGACGCAAATTAATGAACAACAGTGCAGTAAAAATACTAGGCCCATTAAGGCCTGTATTTTACCACAGTATAAAATTAGCCCAATTAATAATTAATAGGCCTTGTTCTAGTGTTTCTTGGATTCCGTGTCACTATCAGTGGTTTTGAATTTTTCGACAGGGAAAGATAAGAACAGATTCTTATTATCATTTTCCTTGTGATAAATCGTGTGTAGACTCGGTCTGCAGTTAACTTACTGACTGCAATCCAATTGGTTTTATTATTATTTTTAAAAAGGAACTTCATGATTTTACTCAAAAAAAAGAAAAGAAAGGAAATTCATGATATGTTGCATTGCAAAGTAAATATGTGTCGATACATTTAATTCAAATTTTAATTTTCAAAATTCAAATGGCCCATGAGCGCTTAATTTGAACAATATATTCAAATTATGTTATAAACTAAATTTGATATTTTCTTAGATATTTTACTATTTTTTAGATAAGGGTGAAATTATTGTTGCTGAATGGTCGAGAATGTTTTAAATCGAAATATTTTCTCCCTTTTCATAAAATAGTAAAAGAAATCTAAAAATATAATTTTTGTTTCCTACACAATTTCAAAACATGAATCACTTTGAGCGGCTCGTATGGCCATCTGAATTTTAAAGATGAAAATTTTAATGTAAAATATGAAAATATTTTACTTTGCAAAGCATCATAGTATAACTCTACTCGCAACAATTTCTATTGTTTTGTGATTGAGTAATTCTTATTTTTCAATCAATATAGCCGACAACCGTTCGGAACGCAATTGTTTTGCATCATTCAGGGACTTCCAGTTTGACTCTATTTTAAATGGATACTGTCTGTACCGTATGCTACTCAAGATTACACAGAATTGGAATGAAATATACTATTTGTTCGATACGGACATAAATGATTGAATAGTTAGTATATAGTTCAAAAAGGCGAAAACTCTAATTTCAATTATATTTGAATTATCCGTTCGAACGGAAGATTACCGTATTGAACGGATTAGTTCAAATACCTAGATCCGGTGCTCCCTCTATTGACTATAAGTAGAGTTAATACTCTAACTTCATATTAAACTAGCACCCTCTAAATTTCAAAAAATATTTATTCTATGTTTCTGAGAGCTTCCATCTTTTTGAGAGAGCTAAAACTTCAACACTTCTTTAATAATCTCAAATCCACTTGACTAATCTATTTATAGATTAAGTTAGAGTGTTGGTTCGTTATTCGTTAGTGTAGAGATCTACTTAGTGCTTCCTTTCTATAGCCGTGTGACTTCCCGCTTGTAAGGCATCAAGTGCTCACCGGCTCGAGCGTTTCCGCTCACATATAATCATAGTTGTGAGACGATCCTCTGCGTAGGACTCTCCAACTCGAGGTTCTAGGCTCAACTTTGTACACGAGTTAGGTTGTAACTTTTCACTTTTGTTTGGGCTCACGTGTCACGAGCTGTATCATTTTCTACATTGAATAATAGGAAAGGCGCGCCGATGAGGTTGCGTTGCCCTAGAAACGTAGGCATTTTAAGTCGAACTCCGTTATCATCACTACTACAAAAAAGCTAATTCTACACTGCACATTGTACACGATTTTTCTAATTTTATATAAAAACCGTGTACCAAATATGAATTTCTGAAAGGCCAAAAAATATGGGGGAATTATACACGGACATTTAGTTAAGAATCAGTGTAGAATTGTTTGAGAGAGCTACACGGTTTATTAGGGATCAAAAATCCGTGTGGAAAGAAGACCGTGTGGAAAAGATTGAGAGAGCTACACGGATATTATACTAAAATCAGTGTATGAATAGCTACACGGATATTTGATAATATATCCGTGTAGAAATAGTAAGAGAGCTACACGGTTTTTTAGTTAAATGTCCGTGTAGAATGGTTAGAGAGCTACACGGTTTTTTTATCAAATATTCGTGTATAAAGGGTAATGCTACACGGATTGTTTAATAAATAACCGTGTATAAATTGTGAGAGAGCTACACGGATTGTTAAGTATAAATCCGTGTAGAAAAGGCTTTGTAGGGTTTTGTGCAGTATAAAAGGGCCCCATCTCTTTGAGAGGCCTTCTCCTTCCAGCACCGTTTTGATCAAGCAATTAATACTCTCTCTTTATATTGAACTGATCTGATTTCTGCAAAGGCTAGCAGCTGGAATCTGACATCTTTGAAGTTTTTATTTTCTCCTCTCTATCTTTCTAAGGTTAGTATATACATATTTTCCTTTTCTCTCTCTAAATTTCTGTTCATTAATTATTATTGCTTATTTAATTAGGTGTGTAATATATTCATGCATGCTTGATTTAATTCTTAATTAGATAATGTAAATAATTAGTGTATTGTGGTCCACTAACCGACCTATAGATGTTTTTGGGTCCATTCCCGTTCAAAATTAATCCAATAGGGATTAATTTTGGACAGTTCCCGTTTTGGGACTGCTCTTTGAATATTGTGTCTCATTTAGGATGTGAACACATATTAGCGGGATTTATTTAGTATTTGAGGAAAGTTCAACAGTATTTTCCCATATTGCTCTTACGAGTATGTGGTTCGTACGCATACTTGGAGAGTTAAAAGGAAATGCTGCCGAAGTTTTCTCAAATACTAATTAAATCTCGCTAATATGTGTTCACATATGGGACATAATATTCAAAGAGTGGGTTAGGATTGTAAATTGGCCCTTTGTAAGCCCAAAATTTGGTACAATTTATATGTTGACCATGCATGATTAATTGATCAAATTATTTTTTTAATTTAATTTACAGATGGATCGAAGTTGGATATATGAATTGCGACGTGACAGTGAAGAATATATTTGGTTCGCGTTGATGAGTTTATAAAATTTGTTGAGAGGTATAGAGTGAAGAAAAAAGAAAAAGACATTTTGTGTCCTTGTAGAGATTGTAAAAATATTTTAAGATTTGGGGACTCCGAAGAAATTAGAGCTCATTTAATTGTCGGAGATTTAAGAAGAGATATACATGTTGGATCATGCATGGTGAGAAATTTGGTGAAAGTAGTAGTACCAATAAAGATTTTAATTGTTGTGAATTGAATGATGATAATGTAGAAATTTCTGATAATTTTGAACTTGATTGGAACGAGGATTATGAGAATGTTGAAATTTTTGATAATGTTGAACCCGGAAACGACTATGGTGAGATGGAGATTAATTTTGATGAAAATGTAGAACACGAGTTTATTGAAAATCTGGAGTAAATGTTTCGTGATGCGGAAGATGAAATTAGTGATAAAAATTATGATAAATTCCAAAATTTGTCTAATGATTCCAAAAAGCAGTTGTATGGTGTACCAAATTTACGAACTGTCAGCTGTGTTGAAATTATTAAACTTAAAAGCAGACAATGGTTGGAGCAATAAGAGTTTCACGTCCTTATTACAGCTTTTATGAGAAATGCTCCCAGATAACAGCGAGTTACCCGGTACAATATATCAGGCGAAAAAGTTGATATGTCTAATGAAATTAAAGATCGAAAGGATACATGCATGTCCGAATATTTCTATTGCAGACCCGTTTGCTGCAATCACTTGAGAGTCTTTCTGAGCATGTTCAGAGCTTGTTCTTACTGAACCATCTACACCGTTTAATATTCCTGCTTGAACCAATCTGTTTTTCAGGGTCTGAATCCAGGAAAAAATTGGCCTGTTCCAGTTTGACCCTTGACTAGAAATGTCTCTTCCATTTCTATTACCCCTATTTCTATCTCTTCCGCCATTCCTGTGTCCCTCTGGTAACCGCCTGTTGGGGTTACGTGGATTCCCGCCTAATTGTCCTTGACCGCCCCTTTCCTAATCACCTCTACCTACGTCCCTTCTGATATGTTGATGTCCTCCTCCGTGATTTGGCCTGGGTGGTCTGACAGGCCTGAGCCAGCCATCTAACTCCACTCGTACATCCTTCTCATTAGGATTAACTTTAAGACTTAGATTGAATGGAATTTCTTCGGGATCTGTACATGCAACTAACATAGTTAGATAATCATAGTTGCCATTTGTAAAATATGGGGCAACCCTCAACGGATACCCAAACCCTGCCACCAGAGTTGCCATATCAATTCTGTTCCAATGTTGTAATGGTACTCCATAAATCCTGATCCTTGCCCTGCCGCCGAGTGGGTTGAAAGCCATTTGCAATTGTGGGGAATATGGATGTAGTGTCACAGTGATTCCATTTCCCACATAGGGTGCTGAGATACTTTAATTTTTTATATGTAGTACTTTGTACATCTGGTTATATATGGAAACAATATAATTAAATTGGCCGTCTTTCTGTTTATTCTCAAATGATAGATTTTTCTTAGGGTGCTGAGATACTTTTATTTCATTTATTCCTTAACCAATTTAAAATACGTTAAAAAAATAAAATTTAAGCCCTCAATCAGTTCAAAAGTAGCTAAGGTCGCGTAAATATATGTAACATTTTACAAGTCCATGCGTTTATTTTTAATGCATCTTTACTTAGTTTTTATTTTTATTTTTGAAGGCAAAATCTGGCATAAGAATGTCAAGAAAAAATAGTTTGTTAAAAAATTATATTAAGGTACCAAAAATATTTTATGTTTCCCAAGACAGTACATGATTTAGGCCTTATCTAAATGCTTGATTCTAATCTAAAAAAAAAAAAGTCAAAGCCGAAATAAAATATTTAGGAAAATTACTTTATGAGAAACCAAAAATATTTTATGTTTCCCAAGACAGTACATGATTTAGGCCTTTAGAAACCATGTTATGGTTTTAGAAAGATACTTTTCATGGTTATGAAGCAATTGCATGATTTTTCATGGTCAGAAGCAACTGTAAGAAAATAAATAAGTTATAAGCTTCAAATTAATGAAAAATATAATGAGGATTCTATGAAGATTTTCTCTGTTTTTAATAAGGTTAGCGAGTTAACTCCTGATAAAAGTTCAAATATATATATATATATATAGAGCGTGGCTAATATCAAAACGTTTGCATCAAGCTCCTTGTGCAACCAAGTCGTTTTCGGATGTTCAAAGTCCAAACGGTCGATCCAAACAGTTAGATGTGATCTCTATATTAAAATCTACTTGGAGACCAAATTTTATATTTTTTAGAATTTTTTTACTATTTATTAAGCCACTTTGAAAATTGCTGATCACATGGTTCAGAATTTGATTGCACTGTTTTTACTGTTCACCCGGATCAGAAATTTTCAAAGTGGCTTAATAAATAGTAAAAAATTTCCAAAAAATGTAAAATTTGGCCTCCAAGCATATTTTAATATAGATTGAACATCTAATGGTTTGGATCGACCGTTTGGACTTTGAAAATCCGAAAACAACTTGGTTGCATAAGGGGCTTGGTGCAAACGTTTTGATATTAGCCCCCTCTCTCTCTCTCTCTCTCTCTCTCTATATATATATATATATATATATATGAGTGAGGCTATGGTGCTATGCATAGCACCAATGGCTAGTGTACTACGGCTCAATATGGTACTTTTTAAAATCCTAACGGTCGATCCGAACCGTACAATGTGATATCCATATGAATATGTACTTGCAAACTAAATTTTATATTTTTTTTGAATTTTTTTACTATTTTTTTAGATAGGTAGAAAAATCAGTGTTTTTTGAAAATTCTGGACCATCAAAATTCTACCTATCTAAAAAAATAGTAAAAAAATTCGAAAAAATATAAAATTTAGTTTGCAAGTACATATTCATATGGTTATCACATTGAACGGTTCGGATCGACCGTTAGGATTTTAAAAAGTACCATATTGAGCCGTAGTACGCTAGTCATCCGTGCTATGCATAGCACCATAGCCTCACTCTATATATATTATATAGAGGAGGGATCTAATTACACCTTTTTTGGTGACACATCATGACACTGTTTTTTTTGTAGGTCAATTTTGCGATTTCAAAATCCAAACAGTCGATCCGAATCGTTCAACATGATCACCATATTAAAATGTGCTTGGAGATCAAATTTTACATTTTTTTGAATATTTTTACTATTTATTAAGATGGTTACAAAATTGTTGTTTTTCAATGGTCTGAAAACAACGATTTTGTAACCATCTTAATAAATAGTAAAAAGATTCAAAAAAATGTAAAATTTGATCTCCAAGCACATTTTAATATATCCATCATGTTGAACGGTTTGGATCGACTATTTGGACTTTGAAAATGATAGGTGTCAAAGTGTGTCATCAAAAAAGGTGTAATTTGATCCCTCCTCATATATATATATATATATAGGGTCCGGCTAATTTGCTGCCGGCAGCATTTTAGCCGGAGGTGCTGCCGCCCAAACCGTTGTTTTGTGATGTCCAAACAACAAATTCAAACCGTTAGATGTTTAATCTATATTATAATCTACTTGGAGACCAAATTTTACATTTTTTGGAATTTTTTTACTATTTTTAAAGCTGGGTTGAAAACCGCTGTTTTCAATAAATTTCTGCAGCGTTAAAAACAGCGGTTTTCAACCCAGCTTTAAAAATAGTAAAAAATTCCAAAAAATGTAAAATTTGGTCTCCAAGTAGATTATAATATAGATTAAACATCTAACGGTTTGAATTTGTTGTTTCGAAATCACAAAACAGCGGTTTGGGCGGCAGCACCTCCGACTAAAATGCTGCCGGCAGCAAATTAGCCGGACCCTATATATATATATATATATAGAGTCCGACTAGTAGGGGTGCAAACGGGTCGGATATTATCCGACCGTATCCGCATCCGTATCCGAAAATTAGATACGGATATCCGATATCCGAATATCCGTGCGGATACGGATACGGATATGGTTTTGAATTTTAATTATCCGTATCCGAATAGTAGATAAATATCATATAGTTTACTATATATTATGAAAATATTTATGTATATATATACGGATATCCGATATCCGATCCGTATCCGTATGTATCCGTCTAATATCCGATCCGTATCCGTATCCGAAAAATAAAAGCGGATACGAATATGGTTTTACCACTATCCGATCCGTATCCGATCCGTTTGCACCCCTACCGACTAGGCTACTCCATGGAGTAAAACGACTTGGTACTCCACGCCATATCTTTATTTTCAAAGTTCAAATAGTCGATTCGAACCTTCCAACATGTTCTCCATATTGAAATGTGCTTGGAGACCAAATTTTATATTTTTTGGAATTTTTTTACTATTTATTAAGCCACTTTGAAAATCTGAAAATCCTTATGAACAGTAAAAAACAGTAAAAATTTCTGGACCGCTGGATCAGTGATTTTCAAAGTGGCTTAATAAATAGTAAAAAAATTCCAAAAAATGTAAAATTTGGTCTCCAAGCACATATCAATATGGAGAACAACTTGAGCGGTTCAGATCGGTCGTTTGGATTTTCAAAATGGAAATAATGAGGCGTGGAGCACCAAGTCGTTTTACACCATGGCTTAGCTAAGCCCAGCACTATATATATATATATATAGAGAGAGAGAGAGAGAGAGATGGACTTAGCTACTTCATGAAGTAAAACGACTTTGTACTTCACGCCATATCTTCATTTTCAAAGTTCAAATAGTCGATTCGAACCTTCCAACATGTTCTTCATATTGAAATGTACTTGGAGACCAAATTTTACATTTTTTGGAATTTTTTTACTATTTATTAAGCCACTTTGAAAATCTGAAAATCCTTATGGACAGTAAAAAACAGTAAAAATTTCTGGACCGCCGGATCAGTGATTTTCAAAGTGGCTTAACAAATAGTAAAAAAATTCGAAAAAATGTAAAATTTGGTCTCCAAGCACATATCAATATGGAGAACAACTTGAGCGGTTCGGATCGGTCGTTTGGATTTTCAAAATGAAAATAATGAGGCGTGGAGCACCAAGTCGTTTTACTCCATGAAGTAGCTAAGCCCAGCACTATATATATATATATAGAGAGAGAGAGAGATGGGCTATGGTGCATTGCAATGCATAGACACCCTTGTGCATTAGACCATAAATCACCCATTCAAAGTCCAAATGGCCGATCCAAACCGTTCATCTTGTTCTCCATATTAATATGTACTTGGAGACCAAATTTTACATTTTTTGGAATTTTTTTACTATTTATTAAGCCACTTTGAAAATCGCCGATCTGGTAGTCCAGAAATTTTTACTGTTTTTTACTATTCATCCAGATTTTCAGATTTTCAATAAATCTAAAAAAATAGTAAAAAAAATCCAAAAAATGTAAAATTTGGTCTCCAAGCACATATTAATATGGAGAACAAGATGAACGGTTTGGATCGGTCATTTGGACTTTGAATGGGTGATTTATGGTCCAATGCACAAGGGTACCTATGCATTGCAATGCACCATAGCCCATCTATCTATCTATATATATATATATATATATATATATATATATATATAGGCTGTGGCTAATTTGCTGCCGGCAGCAGTTCGGCCGAGGTGCTGCCGGGGTTATATTTAGCCGTGTGATGTCCAAACAACAAATTCAAACCGTTAGATGTTTAATCTATACTATAATCTACTTGGAGACCAAATTTTACATTTTTTGGAATTTTTTTACTATATATTAAGATGGTTTGAAAACCGCTGTTTTTAACGTTGCAGAAATTTACTAAAAACAGCGGTTTTCAAACCAGCTTAATATATAGTAAAAAATTTCCAAAAAATGTAAAATTTGGTCTCCAAGTAGATTATAGTATAGATTAAACATCTAACGGTTTGAATTTGTTGTTTGGACATCACACGGCTAAATATAGCCCCGGCAGCACTTGGCCGAACTGCTGCCGGCAGCAAATTAGACAGACCCTATATATATATACTAGTATCGTGCCCGTGCGTTGCAACGGAATATGTGATAAGATAACAAAAATAAATTCTCATACAAAATGACAAATTTTCATAAAAAAAACAAAATTAGAAATATATTCTAGATTTATCACAATAATATATATAGAAATAAGGAAGTGAATAAAAAATTGATTTGCATTGTGATCCGCCGTATAGAAAATATTAATTGGAGAGGGAGAAATAAGGAAATGAAGAATTATATCGCTAAATTTTAGAGTCTGTTTAATTGTAACTGTAACGCATCGTGTGGCGGTATGTGTGGCGAATATGTTTGTAACTAAATTTAAACTTCTACACATAAAACAGATGCATTTAATCAAAAGAAGATATATTATGTGATTGGAGAGCTGAGATTAAATCTAAAAATTAATCATTCAATCGTAGCCGTTGGCGGATCGGACACCCAACGTGCTTAATAATGAAATGGAGATATATATATATATATATGAGGTTTCAAATGCTTTCATGTTTCGTTCCTCAATCATGCCTCAATTCTTAGAAACTTTAATAACTCAAAATTTAAATTATAAACATCAAAATAAAACCGATAGATATGATCTATATTATTTTCTCTATGTGCTCATAAAAAAATATCATTTCAATTTTGTTTTTATGTGAATCAATAAGTTGAAAAATCAACGTCTAGAAATTATCCACATTAGTACATTTTTTAAAAGCTCTTGATGACAACCAAAACAAAGTTGAAATGTCGTAATTTTTACATGTGCATAGATAAAATGATGTAAATCATATCCAATGGTTTTATTTTGACTTTTAAGTTTCAAATTTTGAGTTATTAAAGTTTTAAAAATAGAGACATAATGGAGACACAAAAAATGCAGGCATTTGAACCCTCCTCGTATATATATTTATCAAAACACAGGATAACAAACTAATTTTTTGCTAACTGAAACTTTTACTATTCCATCGCCTAAGAAAAGTTGATTAAGTATCTTCAGGCCGTTTAACAACTCTTTAAATAAGGTAATAACAAAAATAGCCGACATTTTTAAAAATACCCACAGTTAATTAAAGATTAATAAAAATGCCCACACCCATCAACTTTTATTAAAAATGCCCAAACCGGCCATTAATGGCCGGTCCCGGATTTAAAAGGGAAACCGACCATTAAATGACCATTTAAATGCTGAAATATAACACTAAAAATCAAATTTTTTAATTAAGTAGGGTAGATCATTATATATGAATTCATATAAAATCATACATAAATTATATAAATGTTTGTATAACCTCTAATACATCTAATACATCTCTTAGTACTTTCCAAAAATAGAATATGCAACCCATATAATCACCATAACATATAATACACTCATTCGGATCCGGTACAATGTTTGTATAAAATTTTTGTCCTGACCAATTAATAGCCATGTGATCAAGATTCTTGGCTTATGATGCAACTTGGACCAAAATTTTTGGATTTATTTGCCAAAATTCTTGGTTATGATGCAACTTGGACCAAAATTTCATCCAAACTAAGTTGTATATGATCCAACATATTCAAAAAGGAGTGCCCATGTAATTCATGATATGATGCCTTTCGCTACTAAATGTCTCCAACATTGCATCTCCAAAAAAAATATTGACGATCTTCTTTGTGCATACATACACAACAGAAAATAAATTTCTCAGTTTTGAAAAAAAAAATTCTTTAAAAAATTAATAAAATTATTTTCAAATAATTGATAATTAATAAAAAAAATTAGAGACTAATTTTTTAACTAAAAAATTCGATTTTTAGTGTTATATTTCAATATTTTAGCTATTTGTCTCTAATAAAAAAAAAAAAAAATCCGGAACCGGCCATTAAATGTTCAGTTTAGGCATTTTTAATAAAAGTTGATGGGTGTGGGTATTTTTAAAAATGTCGGCAAAAATAGTGTGCGGAATAAAAATATTTAAAATACCGGTACACAATCTTTCACTTTTGCCGGTAGGGTAATTTTACGAACTATATTATTTGAATAATAGAAAATTCTAAGTTAAACATCTATAAAAAAATGTTCAACGATTTTTGAGCTCTAAAACTCTGATCCTAATTTCATTAGTGGTATCCCTAGTATTAATATTATTTTTATTTCTCCTCCTACTATTACTACTACTCTGAGTAATAATAATAATAATAATAATAATAATAATAATAATAATAATAATAATAATAATAATAATAATAATAATAATAATAATATTTTAATACTCCCATACATTATTCTTTCAGCACTGGAAAGTTCCTTCATCTCAGTTATAAAATTCTAGACTTGAATCTAACAAAAGTTCACACGTTATATAAATAAATAAATGAATGCTTTCTCATTTGCTATGAGCAAAAATACCGTGCTTACTAGGACGCTTATACCTTAGCTGAATATTGAACGGTTTGGATCAACTGTTTGAACTTTGAAAATATAAAAATCAAAGCGTTTGTTCCATGGCCTAGGAACAAACATTTTGATTTTAGTGAACATATATATATATATATATAGAGAGAGAGAGAGAGAGAGAGAGAGATAGAGAGAGGTTGGCTAATATCAAAACGTTTGTTTCGGAGCCGTGGTGCAACCAATTAATTTTTCGATTTTCAAAGTCCAAACAGTCAATCCAAACTATTAGATGTGATCTCTATATTAAAATGTGTTTGGAGACAAAATATTACATTTTTTGGATTTTTTTTACTATTTATTAAGTCAGTTTTAAAATCGCTGATTTTAATAAACAGTGAAAAATTTATGGATCATTGAAAACAACGATTTTAAAACTAACTTAAAAAATAGTAAAAAAATTCAAAAAAATGTAAAATTTGGTCCCAAGCACATTTTAACATAAATTGAATATTGAACGGTTTGGATTGACTACTTGAACTTTGAAAATATAAAAACCAAAGCGTTTGTTCCACGGCCTAGGAACAAACGTTTTGATATTAGCCAACCTCTATTTACTATTTTTTTGGATGGATAGAAAATCGCTATTTTTGGACGGAATCTAAATCATAAAAAACAGTGATTTAAAAAATACTAAATTTTTTTCCAAAAAATTGTAAAATTTGGTCTCATAGCATATTTCAATATGTAGATCATGTTGAGCCGTTTGAATCGGCAGTTTAGACTTTAAAAACAGAGATATGGGCGTGAAGTAAAACAAGTCTCTTACTTCGCAACTCATCAAAGCCCATCTCTGTGTGTGTGTGTGTGTGTGTCTATATATAGAGAGAGAGTGGCTAATATCAAAACATTTGCACCAAAGCCCTCGTGCAACTAAGTTGTTTTTGGATTTTCAAAGTCCCAACAGTTGATCCAAACCGTTAGATGTTCAATCTATATTAAAATCTACTTGGAGACCAAATTTTACATTTTTTGAAATTTTTTTACTATTTATTAAGCCACTTTGAAAATTGCTGATCCGGTTAACCAGTAAAAACAGTGCAACCAAATTCTGGACCATGTGATCAGCAATTTTCAAAGTGGCTTAATAATTTTACTCCTTAATTAATTCTCCATCCATACGATATTTTTTTGAGAATTTTCAAAAAAGAACAAAATAAAAAAGAACCGCCCAGACTCATTTACTTTTTTTTTTAATTGAACTAATACACTATTTATGTTCTATTTTGTCATATAGTCTGAGTTATATACAATAATATTCATCGTTAAAAAAATAATTGATGAATAATTTTACTCCTCAATTAATTATCCATGTATATGATATTTGTTGAGAATTTTTAAAGAAAAAATATAAATAAAAATAAACCGTTCAGAATATGAGCGGTTGGGGTAGTTTTAAAAATAAAAAAGGAGGTCAGTTGTGGATATTTTATTTAAAATGGAGAATATGAATAAAAATTTCAGTAAAGCGAGTCAACTTGAAAATGGTCGAAACTAAAAAATAAGAATGGTTACCACCGTCCAGTAGATAATGCCTCCCTCTCTTTATTTTTAGTTTTAGTAAATATATATACGTGAATAAAAAAATAAAAGTTTGTAGGAAAATAATTAAAAGTTGATAGTATAATATGCTTAAATTATGTTAGTTTTGTCGTATTTAAATTTTTTTTGGCAATCATTAGCGGAATACCATAATAAATAATAATGCGTGCTAAATATTGCTTAATGTTAGTGCACATGCACTTTTTGTGACCGTCGTTTGTTTTTAGACTTGAATATGAAAAATAATTTAGTTATATGATATAATATTGCTAAACAATATAATCTACAATTTTTAAGAAAATTATCGTACAGAAATCTATCTATTCAACTTAAAATTTCAAATCATCGCTAAAATCGAACTCATGCATCAATGAATTTGCAATGTAATCTTTATGTAAATACAATAAAGTCTTTCTCACAGTTCATTGAATACATTGAATATATTTTAATTTTCAGCTCTCAAAATTGAATAGTAAAAAAAAATCAAATTGAAACAAATACCAGTTTTGAATACAATGATAAAATTTGACTATAAAAACTCGTCTTTGAGTCAATAAATAATATAATTTCTTCATTAAAGAAATCAGTAAATCCCCATTTAATTTTTTTGCCGGGTACCTAGATAGTGACAAAAATAATATTAGCAAATGTTAGATTTTTTTATTTAACCTAATAAGTCGTGCCATGGTCCGAAAATAAAATATTATTTTATAAGAGCAAAACAAAGAAAAATTTATCTTACTATCTACGGTATCAAATCCCTCTTTCTTTATTGTCGATTTAACGATTTTATAATTATTTTTGAAAACCTGCTTAAAGTCAAAATATTAGTATTTCTTGTATGAGGAATTGAATTGTAATATTGGTCTTCTCCAACATCTCATTATATAATAATTTGTATTCAGCACCGTATTCACAAAATTGTCTCTTATGTTTTGATTCTAATAATAATTTTTCACATATATACTTTTATTGACAATAAATAATCAACTATAAGGTAATAAGATTGTTTACTTTGTACACTTTTAAAATGACAATTGAGAAAACACCAACTACATGAAGATTCACAACAACATTGTTTTCATTAATTACAACAGTACCACTTGGTGGAGCAAATTTCGTGTTTCCTTCTTATTTAGCTATTAGGAAACGAAATTACTTAAGTTTAATATCTAGCCCAACCGATCCAGTCCAGTCCAGTAAATATTAATAGAGTTTTTCGGCTTTGGTCTTCTCCAACATCTCATTATCAAATAATTTGTATGTAGCACCGTATTCACAAAATTGTCTCTTATGTTTTGATTCTAATAATAATTTTTCACATATATACTTTTATTGACAATAAATAATCAACTATAAGGTAATAAGATTGTTTACTTTGTACACTTTTAAAATGACAATTGAGAAAACACCAACTACATGAAGATTCACAACAACATTGTTTTCATTAATTACAACAGTACCACTTGGTATTTCTCAAATTAACTTAAAACCTAATTAACTCAATTGTCCAATTACCTCATTACTTTTTATCTGGTGGAGCAAATTTCGTGTTTTCTTCTTATTTAGCTATTACGAAACGAAATTACTCAAGTTTTAATATCTAGCCCAACCGATCCAGTCCAGTTTAGTAAATATTAATAGAGTTTTTTGTCCATAGTCATTGAAAACCTTTTTATAGGTATTAAATCATAGCTTTACGGTTTGAGATTAAATTTGAGTTGATTTGAGATTCAGGTTAGCGCAGGGGCAGCATTATTGGACTTTGAAATTCATGTCAAATTTAAAAGAACGGTCAGGATCCATTAATTGTAAAAGATTATCTTTTAGAGTAATAGAGAGAATGTGAATTCTTTTTATAGTCCCCCACCCCCTTTTTTCACACATGCACATGGGATTTGGTGTTTATCTTAGACTTTGAGAGATATTCAAATTATGATATCTAAGAAAATTGCTTTAGTATACAAAAATTATGTTATATAGTTTATATTTATTTAATCAGATACCTTATGTTATTATGTTTATTTTTTAAATATTGACAACAGTATTAAATTATTTTTGTTTTAATTTATATTTATTAGATTTTCATACACAAATTTAAAATTAGTCTTAAAACCAAAATACAATATTCTTCATATATTTTTGTATGATTAAATAATCAAATAAACTTTTCAATTTTCTTTTATGAAATGTGGTCTTTAACTCAGTATGTAAACATATTTGGATTATTTTTCAGACTTCATCTCTAAAAATTCGTATTGGAGAGATTTAAAATTTAAAATTAAAATATATACCATCAAATAAAATGCAACATATAAAATATATAGAAATTTTTAATTGATGAGAGAGATCGGGCATTTGGAGAGGAGATTGCGAGAGAGCTCTTTCATTTTGCTGGGAACTCCTATTTTTTCTCTTTTCCATTTTTTCATTGCGGATCACTACTAATGTGGACGGTAAAAGGAGATTCATGCACTTACTTGGTGGACGGTTAAAACCATAGTGACAACTTAATTGTTCGGGAAAGATTCGGCGAGGTCAAAAATTCGTGATTCGAGAATAATTCAAGTATAATTCGGAAATGATCCGGAATAATTTAGATCAGAGATCTCAGTCCTACAAGGAAGCAAAAAAAAAAAAAACCAAAAAAAATGTTCTGGAAAAAATTCGCGAATAATTTGTAAAATTCTGAAAAAGTTCGTAAAATTCGTGAATTCTTCAGGTATAATTCGATTAAAGTTCGATCAACCGAATAATTCGACGTTCGGTTCGGCATCACAAACAAAATGAATTATTCGGGTATAATTCGCTAATCTTGTCACTATGGTTAAAACTTCTTCAAAAATTTAAGTTTTTATGTGGCTCTTAATCAATCATAAGGTTCTCACTAAATTCAACTTGGCTAAAAAAATGAAATGGGGATACTTCATGTCATTTTTGTAGACAAGAGGAAAGTCCTGATCACTTATTCATACAATGCCCCAGAACAAAACATGTTTGGTTTAGGATGAAGAGATGTCAGGATTTACTTGAACAATGGGGAGATGTCATTCCATAGAAGATGTGATGAACTTTGCTTTTAGTTTGCCAACTCACAATAGGAATCACTTTTTTATTATGTTTAGTGCTCTATCATGTGCTATTTGGCTCCTTCGCAATAAAATTTGCTTCAATAATCAGGTTTATGATACAATTAAAAGTTATGTACTATAGATTATTAATTGGACTTCTCTTTGGACATGGAAAGCAATAGGACAAGAGGACAATGATGCTGTCAGCAAGTATGGATGCCAAAAGACACTTCATTCCTCTCCCGGAACAGGACCCAGAGCCCGAGCCAAAACATGTGCTAGTAGAGTCGGCCAATACTGAAGACTCACTACGATGCAGCTTTTCACTCCTATTATAGCCTATTTTGGTTGCTTTTGTTTGTTTTGATGCTTGTCTCTCTTAAAACTGGTTGTGTTTTGTTGCTTGAAGTTGTTTGTTAATCTCATTAGGAGAATGTTTTGTTGATATCAGACAACATACATTAGTCTGATGGTTGAAACTTGTAATTTAATCTCAGTTTCTATCAATGAAACAAACCTATGCCTTTTTTAAAAAAAATATTTGCATAGAAAATACCATCCTTTGACAAACTACAACATGAGTTTGAAATATAAATATTATAACTCTCCATGTCCAAACACGACACAGATAAAATATTCTTGCAAATAGACGACACAGAATAAACATTGTTCAAAATCATAACAAAATAACTAGATAAATGAAGATCAAGAGATCCAATTGCAACTGCCGTGATGCTTGCACCATTTCTCACCTTCAACACGACTTATCCTTTCTTGAGAGCCCTTCAATCCCTTAGTGCTTGCAATTTGAATAAATATGAGCACATGATTCGGTATCAATTATCCAATCATGGATAGATGTGATTAAGTTAAGAGATGAGCTATGCTACTCCATAGAGTAAAACGTGTTGGTACTCCACGCTGTATTTTCATTTTGAAAGTCCAAACGACCGATCCGAACCGCTCAACTTTTAATCCATATTGAAATGTACTTGGAGACCAAATTTTACATTTTTTGAAATTTTTTTACTATTTATTAAGCCACTTTGAAAATCTGAAAATCCGGATGAACAGTAAAAAAAACAGTAAAAATTTCTGGACCGCCGGATCAGTGATTTTCAAAGTGGCTTAATAAATAGTAAAAAAATTCCAAAAAATGTAAAATTTGGTCTCCAAGCACATATTAATATGGAGAACAAGATGAATGGTTCAGATCGGTCGTTTGAATTTTCAAAATAAAAATATAGCGGCGTGGAGCACCAACGCGTTTTACTCCATGGAGTAGCATAGCTCATCTCTTAAGTTAATCTCAATAACAAAGACACCTTTCTTTCATATTTCTTTCTTATTGATATTTTTACTCCACCAAGAGACTGCTAAGATGTTTCTCCAACTCTTTCCCTTGTTCATGTTAACCTGCACTTGCTTAAAACTTTGATGGATCTCATCGAGGGTCAGTGCCTTCACATTACATATGGAGATGCATGATGAAATCCTTGTAAAAGGTGGGCAACGACTTAAGAATGATATTCTCAACTATGTCAGCAGGAATTGGTGCTTTAAGTTTCTCCAATTTCTCGAGGTAGCTCATCATTTTGAGCATGTGCAAGTTAACGGAATTTCCTTCTGTTATCTTGCAACCAGTGAAAGCTAGAGTGATTCTATAGCGCTGTTTGCGAGCACTATCAAGGAATATCTTAAAGAGTTGTGTGATCATGTTCTTCGGAGTGTACTCGAGGTACTTCCTTTGAAGTTTACTCGCCATACTCCTAAGTATGATTCATTGCATAATAAGTTCATCCTTGCAGAATTTATGCTTAGCAACCTTCTCTTCTTGAGTGACATTATCTCCTAGTGTTGGCATATCCTTCTCCAACACATATGAAAAGTCTTCTTGTCTCAGTATGAGACTGATCTTGAGTTCCTATTTCATGAAATTAGAACAATCATTCTCAAGATGACACTTTTGGATTCTGGAATTGATCATTAAGTTTCTAGTCATTCTACAAAATTCGTTTAAAGTTTTTGATATTTATGTTTATGTAACAAGTGAGTTTTAAGAAAAACTCGTACTACATTATATTAAGTTGTCCCTTAATGTAGTAATTCAAGATCATATCATCATAAAACGAACTGATCCGATTCATAAACTCAAGGTAAGTAACCATTTACTAATCATAACATTTAAGAAAACATTTGTGTTTCTTTAACTTTATGACTCTTGTCGTTTATTAAGAAATCATTTTCTTAACAAACTCTTTTTCCCAAGAATCCAAGCTTAGATCTTGATTTCTTGTTAAGCAAACTCATCTTATTTGATCAACATGTTTGGTAAAATTACGTATTCTAACACCTTCCTTACTGATTAGGCAGGGGCGGACCCAGGGACTGCCCTCTGGAAATTTGACCCCCCCCCCCCCCCCCCCACAATTTGTTGAAGCCCAGTATTGAAGACAGTTATTCTACATTCGTTTAACGGGTCATTGATTGGTTTTTAAGTTGTATATATTTCTACTTTAAAGAGTAAGAATAGTTGTTTGGACCTTCTATTTTTGGACCTTTCCATTTTGGATCTTTCTATTTTGATTCTACGGTTCACATTATTCATAGATGTATGAATTAATTTCCTAAAAAACATTTCATGCATGTAATCAGCTCCACTATTTTAAATTAAATGGATTAATTTGAAAATTGGAATCATGAATTCGTCAACTTTCTTGAAGCATACGAACTCCGAAATCATTTTAATAATTAAATGAGTTTCATTAATGGATTTGAACCCGATTAATTATTTAAATTCAATTCGTTATTTTCTTGCTCCTCCCTGATGAAAATCCTAGATCGGCCCTGTTTTGATTTTAATTTATTATTTTCTGATGTTTAAAATTTTTTTCAGATATGTTTTGAGGTGTAATATTACAAATATATAATTCTTCAGATAATATGTAATTTAACTGAGACAAATTCTCAAACATTCGATCTGTGCGATAATTTAAAATATTAATCTGTTTGAAAATTGAGTAAATGAAAAATTAAACTCAAGTTGAGACAAATTGCGTGACTGATTTCAAGTTGTAAATGAAAAATATTAGTGATCTTGAAAAAAATTTACTTAATAAAATAGTTTTGCAAAACAAAAAAGAAAGGAGGAGGAATTATTATTTACTTAATAAAATAGTTATGCAAAATGAATTATAAATTTTTACTCTCTAAAGAAACTATATTGGTATAATCCAGTGAGTGGCACTTTTCCAAGGAAGAAGAGGAGGAGAAGGAGGACGACGACACGACCAAGAAGACAATGATGAAGTTGTAGTTTTCTCTCTTCTCTTAAATCATACTTTATACCAGTGCGGTACATCGGAATTGACAGCTCAAAAGGCAAAGTAATATAAGAGGATTTAAATCTCATTTATTGGAATTAACTAGCTAGCTACAATAATCATTAACAAAAGCTTCTGAACCCTTAAATTATGCAGTGTCTGCATAAAAATCTTGAATGATGGTACGAACAGCAATTGGAATCCTCACCGAGTGGTTCGAGCTGTCAGACCAAGTCAAGCTTCCAAATGTATAACCTCCTTGCACCTTGCGGTTTGCCACAAAAGTCACCTTAAATCTTTCAACGCTCTTATTGCTGTTGAAAGAAAGCAAATTTGGCTCAACAACTACACTGACTCCAGCGGGAGGCTGTACGAAAGCCCTGTAAGTCGAGTTGGTGGGTCCCACATTGGTAACAGTTCGCCAGACGGATACGGCATCCTTAAGATCCGGTACAGCAATTGATGGGACGTTTAGTTGGTACAGTTGGCCTGTGTACAAGTCACAGTCATCTGATGGACCGAGAGTGCACTTGAAGAACTTGGTATAATCGTTTGGGTCTATGTCATAGACTAGACCAGGATCAGCTGCCTTGTTCGGGTCGATGTGCCCCCCACCATAGTCAAATGGATCTGCGATTTTTCTGGGAGTAGCCTCGGCTTCTATTTGTACACCATATGCATCGACAACAGATGCTAAAAAATCATCCATGAGTTAGTCTCTCTACTAATCAATAACAAGTTTGATAAATAATTTTGCATTTGATGGATCAAAATTGGAGTTATTAATTCATCTATTGAATCACGAATAACGATACAAGTTTTGCTAACTGGTAATTAAGATTAATTAATCGGTTGTGCGGTTAATTGGCCTAGGTACATGACTCTTTGTGGAATAAAATTGGGTTAAGCTGAACCCAGAAAGATTAATTGAAGGAAGGAAAGGGTGTCAATTTTCTACAAAGTGAATTGATAATTTTGCACTAACCTGTTGTGACAATTGCAGATTTGATAGCTGCAGGGGACCAATCAGGATGCAGAGATTTAAGAAGTGCAACAACACCAGTCACATAGGGACATGCCATGGACGTACCGGACATAAAATGGTAACCTCCATTCACAGCTGCCAGTATGCTTACTCCAGGTGCAGCTACATCAGGCTGCACACATACACATGAAAAAAATGTTAGAGCTTCCACAGTATGTAAATAATGCCGACAGTTTATATCACAATTGTATTATGGATCGCATGCCTTGAGGATGCCGGGAAATCTCGGGTTTGGACCTCTTGATGAGAATGCAGCAACTTCTGGTGCTAATACTTGTTTGCCTTCTATATTATATGCTGGAGAGATTTTCACCAGTGGAGTGCTGCTTTGCAATTTAAAAAATTGATGGGTTAATCCCAACTATTGTAATATCAGGAAAAGAAGTATTTTTCTCTTTTTTCATGTACCGTGTGGAATATATATAGGAATAGATTTTGTTTGCAATCTCGAAATCTACTAGAGCACAAGGAATTCCTTGACATGTTGGTAGTAAGTTCACCGTGTATTGTGCATATATGAGACCCCTACCCCCAGCATTTAGTACATTTTGTTCTGCTACTGGATAGTTTGATCGAGGTAAAGTTTGTGGAATTGCAGTCGGATCATAGCACAGCACAATCTTGCCGGTTACTGTTAGCTCGGTTAATATTGAATTGTCACAACTGCAAAAGAAAAATAACACCACAAAGAGTTCAATTATTTTTTTTATTTGAAAAAATTGGAACATTGTAAAATTAAATCTCATATATGCAAGACATTTTTCTAATTTCATATGTATGGAATACCTCCAACCATGAACAAGCATGGTGAAATTGTTGCTATTAGATTGTTGAGTTTCATAGAAGATCGATTGACCCTATAAATTAGAAAAAAAAAAACAAAATGAGCCACCTTTATATATATCTGAAATTAGTTTTTCTGAAATAAAAAAATTATCAACTTGAATTACATACCACCAATCTCTGACTATTTCCAAGTGTGATAACAGTTGGAAAAGATCGATCAATTGTGCTGGCAGCCACAGTTATTCCCCAAGGAACATTATTTTTTACACTCTGAGGTGCAGGCCCCTCATTTCCTGCTGAGAAAACCACTGTAATTCCTTTGGCAATGGCATGCAATGTTCCGGGAAACTCGTCTGCGCCACCAATAGACATAGATATAACATCAACACCATCATTTATTGCATCATCTACTGCAGCAAGAAGGGCAGCTCCACTGCACCAGACATTTTGGCCCCAGCACGCCTTGTATATAGCAAGCCTGGCACGAGGCGCTCCTCCCCTGACGGATCCAGCGGCAAAACCGTGGAAGCTCGTCTTTGACACTACATTACCTGTAACAAGGAATGGAAATCTAGCCACTTAGAAGGAAATTTCTTCTGAGATTTATGATCGTTTTGTTTTTGGGTAATTAATTAGGTGGCTATGTTTTGTGCTGTGCAAATCTTGATCTTTTCAATTTTATTTTGTTTAATAATGAAATTGTTGGTTGGTAATCACCAGCAGACCTTCAAAAAATTAGTTGACTATATCATGATATATCTCGGGATCAAATAAAGCTTCAACTGAGTTAATCAAATAGCCTACAAAGTATATAATAGCGACAATGCTGATGATGTCGTAGCAAATTAATCAAAGACCGAGTATTATCTTGATCAATTGGAAAAATATACATGGTGCATCTTGAAATTTAAGAAGAAACCCTTGCCTGCAGCTGTGGAGGCAGTGTGGGTCCCATGTCCTGAATAGTCTCTAGGTGACCGGTAGTCCCCTTCGAAGTCACTGGAAGACAGCTCGCTGTCATACCAACGCGCACCAATGATTTTATTGCTGCAGTTGCTGGCACCAAATAAGTCACCAGTTTGACATATGCCTCTCCACCGTTTCGGTGCGGGTCCAAAACCAGTAGCGTCAAAGCTTTTCGATTCAGGCCATATACCTGGTGAAAGTTCAAAAGAAGCCCTTATCAGAAAAGTGAACATCAGTATAATTTACCAGCTGGCAACAAGTGACGAGTCACACGAGGAAAACTTTTTCAAGGAATTTGGAATGCTTTTGGATTGAATAACTTATTTTGTGAGGAATATTTAGTGGCGAGAACATCAGACTAATCAAGGTGGTAGAAAGATGTATTTTAATATTTAAAATATTCAAGTATATATGATTATAATAAAAAAAATGGATTCAAGTAAATTCTAACCTGAATCTATGATTCCGATAATTATATCTTCTCCATAATTTCCCTTCTGAAGTAGTGTACTAGACTGGGAATTATAGTCAAGCCCAAGAAAGTCCCAGCTGCGTGCCGTGTGTGCTGCGAACTTGCGATTAGGTGTCACACTAATTACATCTGGCATATCTGTTGACAGTGATAGTAAATTTAAACAAAAATGATATGACATATAGAGATAAAATATGGAAAAACACAAATTTACTATCGCTATTGTCTTAATTTAATAATAGCTTGCTTGAGGCTGTCTAGCTAGCAACACAAAAGGAAACTAATAATACGTTCCTAATGTTGGGAAATAAGTAAAATCACAAACTATATTACATGGTACGTAAGGAAAATATACAATTAAATAAATTTTCATTTCTGACAGTAATTACTTGTAGCTAACTAACTGTAGAAATGCACACATGTTGCAATTAACTTGTTTGCGATGCAAAAAAATACATTCAATTTTTATTGTAGATTATAACCTGAAAGAATTTGTGCTTGGGACTCGTTGAGCATTGCGGCAAAACCCGAGAAGCCATGCTTATAGCTGTACACAATTGAACTCACTGCTTCCTCCTTACTGTTTCATATATATGCATATACAGTATATTTAATCACAGCACTATGTAATAATACATCTTAGTTGTAATCGTATACATATGTATTGTAGGTCAAGATATGCCACTTGAATATATATATATATACTAGATGTCATTTTGAAAGGGATAAGTTGGTCTTCAAGTTAATTCTAAGAGTAAGCGGCTTTTCACCTTATTAACTAATTAAAAGCTGAAATATATAATTAGAATGAAAAAATATAGACAAGTACCTTTCAAAGAGAGGAGTTAGTTTCTCATGGTGCGAGGCCGTTACAAGTTCCGGATCATCGTGTGTTTTCTCTCCCAGGTACACAATATAGATCTGAAATTAACAACAAGTTTTAGCAGAAAGAAATTTAATATATATGTGTGTCATTTACATTACTTACTTTGCTTGATGCATCTACTCTATGCACTGTTAATTGGAAAATTTGAATGCAGAAAATGATTGCAAGAACAATAGAAGAGGAATGCTTGAAATTCATTGTTGCTGTGTTTGGTGCAGATATATGTTTGTATTTGCTCCCTATATATATAACTAATACTTCGAGACTTGGTTTATATGACTATTTGTTTATTAACTTTTGCAAATCTGACCTGGTCAAGTCAAAGTTGAATATGTGTAACAAAAACTCTTTTTTTTTTCAGTTTACTTAGCAATCGTGAGCTCAAGTAATTAACATGTTAGAAGTAGTTTCATTGACAAAATAATTCAATATCTTAATACAAGTTGACATTTCCTCAAAAAAAAAAATACAAGTTGACAATTTAGAGTTGTTATTCTTTATTACCTCGCAAACAGCTCTTGTACATCCGAAATATATATATATATATACACACACACACACACACACACACATATGAGGAGAGATCGGATTACACCGTTTTTTGGTGACATCGAATGACATTGTCCATTTTCAAGAGTAAATTAGTTAATTAATTCTTCAAACGTTCAAATCTATTTTCGGAAATTTGAATTTCGAATTATCATGAAAATAACAAAATCAACAATCATCATAATCTTTGTATGAAAGGTCGCATGCTTAAAATTTAGCTAGCTAGAGAATTTATTATAGAATTTTAAAACTGAAAATTTGTACTCGTATGCACCAATTCTGAGCCTAAAATTTTCCAATGTGTATGATATTACTGTTAATGTAGTATTCTGCAACATATATAGTATTGACATTCCGGTCTCTTGGAAGCACCAAGTCCTTAATTTTGATATAGATGAATTTTATTTTTCTAGAAGACTAGAAACCTTTTAGAGGTAATCCTTGCTAATAACTACTATAAGCAAACATCTTGTTCTAAAAAGATTGTGAAACATTTTTACAATATTTATCTCAGATATATATAGCATATATTTTTACTTCATAAAGATTGCGAAACATTCAAAATTTTCAGCAATTAATACATACAACACATCATCTACATTTATCTGTCTGACTCAATTTCTCTTTTCTAATCTTTTGATCACATGGCTCTTGTATTGTGCTTCTCTCTTCTAATCTAAAATATATATTTTTAATATGTCAAATAAAAAATATAACTTTTAAAACAAGTGTAGAACTAGAGTACGTTCGTAAGTTCATCAATCTCCTTTGTGAAATCAACTCTAAAAGTCTAAAACCTATCAGCTTGGCTTCAAATGACGAATCAAAACCGTTAAAACTCATCTACCTTACGAGTGATGCGTCTACAACCTTACATACAAAAATTTTAAATTTTAGAATTAATTTTAGAGGGATGCTTTGGTGGACATAAGGACCTATTTGTAAAATGAACATATTTTCATTTTCAAAGTTCAAACAGTCGATCCGACCGTTCAACATTATCTCCATTTTAAAATGTACTTGGAGGTCAAATTTTACATTTTTTTGAATTTTTTTACTATTTATTAAGATGGTTACAACATCGTTGTTTTCAGACCATTGAAAAATAGCGATTTTGTAACCATCTTAATAAATAGTAAAAAAATGTAAATTTTGACCTCCAAGTACATTTTAATATGGAGATAATGTTGAACGGTCGGATCGACTGTTTGAACTTTGAAAATGAAAATATGTTCATTTTACAAATAGGTCCTTATGTCCACCGAAGCAAATGCCTAAATTTTATATAGAGTCAAGTAGTCAGAAAACGTTCAATAAATGAATGCATCAAAATTAATTTATAAACCTTCTAATTTTGATTGCTTGACTTTATACTAAATTAATTCAAAAGTTTAAAATTTTCGAATGTAGATGCATCACTCGTAAGATAGATGAGTTTCAATGGTTCATTTGAGTTTTACAACTTTTTAGTTTTTATTTTATTTAACAGTATGGTCAATCATATTATTTATATTGTATATGTCTTCGATATTTCAAAATGATATTTATTTTATATTTAAAAAAAATTGAATGTAAATATTTTTTTATAAAAAAAATTAATTTTAGAAACTAGAATTTCCTTGTAGATAGTTTTTTTTATCTGAAGCGAAATCCGAAAAATAATTCTAGTTGACTTTAATTATGATTGATAGTTGAGAATTAGATACATACCCAAAAACGAGAAAAAATGTTTTAGTGGGGTTTTGCTCTGAAAACAGTGTTTTACTGGGATATTATACTAATCAAATTAGCTCCCTTTGATTTAATTAGCAAGACACAAATTGAAGACTGTTTCTCATGATATATTGTTTAGTAGAAGGAATTAGTAAAACAAATAAAAAATCACTCCTTAATTATGTGGCAGTCACGTCTTTTTCTGATAAGAACAGAGATTAAGTCACCGTCAATCATGTTCCTAATCCAATAAGAAATAGTCAAATTGGAGATTTTTCATGGGATTTTATAAATCGACTGAACAATCAATTGTTTTGTTTTGATTAATTTGGAAAATGACATTTGAAAACATACCAATACTTTAAATGATAAACTTGAGATGAAAACGCTTGCAGTTTACTGGAGTACTCCTGCCAAATAGGATCAGAGTAAAGGTGTATTAAGGTGATTTAAAGAGGTTATTTATTCCAACAACAAAAAATACTTCACCACAACAGGTAGGGTGTTCATTGTCTTCATTCAGTTAAAATCGAATTAAAATAATTAAACTAAAATTATATTCGGTTTTAAAAATTATAAACTAATTAATCAACTGTTTTAGATTTGTCAATCGAAAAACATTAAGTTGGTTAAACCAAAATAACCAAAATAAATTTTGATATGTTAAGTTGGTTAAACCAAAATAAGAGAGATTAAAATTTAAAAGATTGAAACTTCATATATACACAAATATATTTAATAATCATAGAAATAAATATGAATTATATATAAATAAGTTGTTGGCATTATATATATTGTTCAATTTTATACAAAATATGTAGATAAGGATAACGTACTCTAACTTTGGAGTATAAGTAGAGTGTTCTTAAGCTCACCAAGCTTTTTTGTGAGCTCAACTTAAAACCAATCGAATACGATGCATCCAAACTATTAAAACCGATCTACTTTACGAGTGATACATTTACATGTCAAATTTAAAATGAACATATTCTAAACCAGAAGATTGACCAAGTAATCACTTGCTAGCTAGCTACCTTATGCCAGAAGAGTAAATTATGACTGCATCAAGTTGGATTTGACTAATGTTCACATTATTTTATTTTCCATATATTTTTACCTCATTAAGATTGTTCAACATTTAAGAACTTTTTTCAAATTTCATTTAATGTCCATATAAAGGACTTCCCTTTAAAGAATTTTAACAATTAATATTACATCACATGAGAGCAGTAGTCAGTAGATATGTTTTTCATCTTTAATTTCTTGCTACTTGTGCTCTCATTTATTGATGATATATAGTCTGGTGTAAGAAAGAAAAGAGTAAAGTCGAAAATTGGATATAAATTGACAAAAAGTTTGAATCATGTATTCATAATAGAAATCTTTGTCTGAATATTGCACCCCAATGAAAATTAGAAAATATATTAATCAAATTGAAGACTGTTTCTGCGTGTTTAGTAGTAGGAATTAGTAAAAGAAATCAGTGATTGAATGTATCTAGTCAGAACAGAAAGACGTACATCGTCAATCAGGTTTCTATCCAATAATAAATAGTATAAATTTTCATTCCCACTTCTTCAGCATAGGTCATTAAAAAACCTTTTTTACTTCTCTCCTTAATTTGCTGTAAATATTGGTATTTTTATGATCTCGATCGTCCATCTAAATTCACAGGAGATGGCTTGATACATATATAGTGCCACATACACATTGCTCTCTCTCGCTCTAGCTCAGGAAGATTTCCTTCATTGGTCCTTAAATTAAGAAAATGATGAAATTAATGTAGCTACGTGTATGTGATATGTAACGTAGTTGATATTGTTATTATTATTATTATTATTTTTAATCAAGATAGTATTTGAATTAATTAGAAAAGATAAATTCGGTTTAACATGGCAAAATGTATACTGTAATTGTACGTTTTAATGAAGAAAAATTAGTCAATCTTGTGAATACAATGTTTGAAATTTCAGATGAACCTACTTATTTGTTTTTTCTAATTTATGGGTGAATTTATTAAAAAAGAAAACAAAAAAAATAGTCTAATTTATGGGTGAATAGAGTGTAAAATATAGCAAGATGCGGAGCCAACTCTGTCACGGAACGGCACAGCACGTGTATCGGTTATGTGTTGTGATTTGCGTGTCCCGTATCGTGACTATTTGCGTGGCGAGATCATATTTTTTTTAAATTTGTTACGGCATGTCACGCGAAAAATCTGATCACGACACATGGTCACGAGTCGCATGTAAATGGTGAATCTTAAATAAACTAACCTAAATTATAAAAAAAAAAAATAGTTAAACGCGATAAACGTGACTATTTAACACAGCACGTTTGATCACGGTGTGACCATTCGCGTATCATGATCATTCCTCATCAAAATCATGTGAAAAATTAATTAATTACTAGGTATTTGACAGGATGATGTGTCCTTGCCAACTTTCTTTTAGAATTACAGCAAAACCCGACAAGCCAAGCTTATAGGTGTACACAATTTAACCAAGTGCTTCCTCTTTGATACTTTTTCAACGAGGAAGACTGAAATGTCTTGACCTTTTCCCCCTCCTCCGTTCTTCTTCCTTGACAATTTTCCTTCCCCTAGCACTGATCGATCTCTTCAAAGAGTGAAGCATATTACAGAAAATGTCCATACCTGTATCGGCATCCTTTTTAATTATTTTGCGGACAAGCCCCTCCTTGTCAAGAAAATAACAATTGTGTTTGTTTGGTTCATTTAGCTGATGTTTTAGCTCCACCTAATTTAGTTGTTGAAATAATTACCATAGGAAAAATGAAAACTTGTAATAGAATCATTTAATAGTAAGCATTCCAAACTCATTATATGCCAAGTGCTATTTTTTGTTCCACACACAAAACATCTTGCTATTAATAGGCGGGGGTTCCATCAGCTGGAATTCAGATCCTCCCCGTAGTGGATCTGGACCGTTCTTTTTAACTTTGCACAAATCTCAAAGCCCAATAATACTGCCTCCTGTTATAGCACGAATCTCAAAGCGGGTATGAGTTAATCTCAAACCGTGAAGTGAGGGGAATCTTTTTTCCCCATCAGCTGTGTACCCTCAGTATCAGCTCTTCCTTAATGTCAGCTTTCTAGTGATTACAAACAGATACATTAAGAGTCTTATATGTATATTATGCATAACAAAAAGCCAGAAATATGAAGGGAGCAAATATAAGCAATCTGTGTTTTTTCATTCAACATTAAAGTTCTGAAAAACCTGATTGACGATGTCTTGCTTTTTCTGACCAAAAGAATGTGACGTCGTCGATCACACAATGACTGATTTCTTTTACTAAATCCTTACTACTAAACATATGAGAATCAGTCCTTAATTTGTCTGTTAAAACAAAGTGGGGCTAATTTGATTAATATAATATCCCAGTAAAACTCTCTTTTCTATTCAATTAAAAATGCTGAATAGACTCGTGCGTTCATTTTCAAGACAATATTGTCAAATTACTAAAACCCAGTATAATTGTGTTATTTTTAAATATGCTTGATAGGCATAAATTATTCCTGTTCTCCTTTCTTTTTTCGGTTTTTGCTCGAATATAACTTTGCATGATAAATAAGCAGTTTCAAGTATGCATTCTTTTATCATACCTATTTTTTGTTCAACATACATTCTGCATAGCTACTTTTTTGACCGCTTAATGATCACAGAGCCTTACAACAATCTACTTTCCCTAATGATCATGGCTACTTTTTATCATACCTAATTATTATCAACATTCAAAATATTTTTGAAAAGAAAAACCAAAAACAGAAAAGAACATCACAACAATCTCCTTTCCCTAGTATAGAGCCTTACAATAGAAAAGTAGATTTAAGAAAATTAAAACATCATAGTTTATCTTCAATACATTTACAGTAAGCAGGAATAGGTTCTACGATATACAGCGGACAATCTTATTCCTACAATTTTGCCTATCATGATTCTTTACATTTTTCTGTACGTACCAACTCAAGCATGCACTAGAAAACTCGTCAGAACCTCCCTATGCAGATCATAACACTGATAAATAATCTGACAATACTTGTATACATCAGAGCTATAGTCACGATATCATACTTCTCTATGTTAAGGAAAAACATCAGAAATGCCAAAGAAGACAAATAGTGACCTTGATCACATCCCCTACGATTGAAGCCAGATCAAATCAGACCTCAACTGAACTAAAGCCAATTTAACTGATTGTTGGACCTTCTTGAAATCAAGTAAGGTATTGGCTCATGTCAATGTAAAAATGAGACTAATTAAACCTAAATCACTAGTATGATGAGGCAGATTTGAGTTCATGAATTTAATTGATTACTATTAAATAGAAAAGTAAATGAATAACAGGACTAAAGGATACATTATGATCTTTAAGTTCCCCAAATATCTGTTACACTAACTTCAAGATCTGATGATAGCCAATAATCAGCATCCATCTGCAATTCAAATATACCCTTACTCAATAAAAGAATCAGAGAAAAAACTAGGAAAATGTGAACCAGCCAAAATAATGTTAAACAGGTCTGGTACCAAACCAGAATTTAGCCACAATTTCACAAAACCACACTCTCTTCTGGCCCGGACAACAGCCAACCTAACACTGAGAAACCATCAGAAAAAATATAATTTGCAACCCAAAGAAACCCAATAACCAACCTGAAACCCGAACCCACAAAAAATACAAGAAAATTACCCGACAAGAACCAGAGTCTTAATTGCAACTCCAAATCAACATCATCGCCATAATAAGCCAAAATGTAAATTAGACCAACATTAGCTCGAAAAACAGAATCAATACGCTACCAATCCAATATGCAAATAGCCAAATGGACCCCAACCAGATTAACCTCACACCAAACAGAACTTGACGTCAACTGAAGATCACCAGATCAGAAATCAACACATAAACTGAAATGAACCAGATGCGAAATTGGACAAGAACTGAGTGACCAGAATTTCACTTGACTCAACTTGCCATTTTTGCCAACTTAAGTTAAAAATACGTACATTTTCATCAGACGGAGCGATTCGCATGATGCCACCAATATTATCTTGTGACGAGAGAAATGGATATGAAGAAACTCTTAATTGAGAATCATCTTCATCTTCCTTTTTAGGTATTTTACTTGTGTTTATCATGTTACACTCCTCAGGTAATCCTTGTTGGTTTTGATTTGAAGTCTCTGCTCTGTCTTCATGATTGTTGCTAAAAACATTGAAAGATAATTAAAAATAAAAAAAATCAGCCCCTTTGGAAAAAACTAATTTATCTAGAATTTTAGTACAGAACAGATCCTGTCAAAGTCAGAATTTACCAGCATAAAAACAAGAAAGGTGCATTTCTGAAAGGTAATCCAGTTTCAAATTTTATGAAAAACACATGAATAATACCTAATTAAATAGCAATCGATAGGCCCTGTAGAACTTCTCATTAGAATCTGATAATGCCTCTGAGGAAATTCTACACCCTGTTGAAATTCATCAGAAAATTATTTTCTGTCGTCTTTATTACGTCACTAAAGTGAAAAATTACAAACCTCATCTGGGTCTGGCACTTCAACGCTCGACCCATGTGGTGCTTTTATTGCAACTAGCATTGAATTCTGCAATTAAATATGCTCAACCAATAAATAAAAAACAAATGGAAAAATTAAATTTCAAGTCATCTTGACCAGAGAAAAAAGACAAACCTGGAAGCATGGAATACTATTAATATCTTCCTTGCTAAGAAAAAGCCATCTGCAAGTATGTACCAAAAAACATAATCACAAAAAAGCAACCAAACTGGAAATGGAAACAATGAGAAAAAGGTGGCATACTGTTGAATGATAATTCCCATTAAATTTATCATACTTTTAGATGAAATGAAATAAAGTCAACCTTTGGTTTCGTTCATCCAAAGAAAAATCTTGTAAATTTTCTTTCATCTCCCTGTAAGGCAAGAAACATGGATTAAAATGAAGGATGGAGCCACGATTATTTAAACAGGAATGGCAGTAATGTTCAGTATAAGTATGATATTTAATTCATTGTGTCCAACCCTACCTAGAACACCTCATGATTATTTCATTATTGTGAACTGCCCCAAACTACTGCATATAGAATGTACTCCCTAATATACATGTGATGTGTTGTCTTTGAAATTTATTGACGTTCAACTCACAATTATAACATATTTCTTGGCTTCACAACTCTCTTTCCTTCTTCCTAATCTCATTCAAATTACATTTCTTTTTTTCATATGGGCAATGTAATGGATGTTATGAATATTATTCAAATTATGAGATGGGAATGTTAATTAACCAAACTGATACATCCGAATTAAAATTGACAAAGTTTGAAACCTAATAAGTTTGGATTTTGAAACTCCAGCAATTTGGCATCTGTCAGAAATGTGGATTCAACTCTAAAATTATGGCCAGAATTTTCAAAATTCGGCTGTTCAGCTTTTTTAAAACCCGGTCTGAGTTCTTAAACTCCACCACTATCCAATTATCAGAACTCAAGATTATTAATATGGAATCATTAATTTGGAGTTAATACATATACAGACACCAAAATTTTCCCAGCATTCTCCTTTCAGAAAATGCGGTAGATCCAATCGTCTTCATTGAAAGTCAAATTCATTAAAACTTGGCAACTTGAATTTTCCCAGCACTTTTGAAGGAAACACTTCAAATTGTACTATATACATTTATGTGTACTGGTCATTATTGTCAGGTGCAATTCTTTTTTCAGACGTGCTGTGTTCTACAAATTTGGAAAAGTGTCATGATAGAAAAATTAATTAGAGATAGAATGGCCATAAGCTCACTAAAAAAATTACACGAGCGTAACATTAAAAATCATCAGATCAACTTCAAATGAAGAATTTGACCATTGATTCTGATCCACTTCAGAATCCAAGCATCTACATTCATTTTTTTTTAGTCTGTTTTTAAATTAATTAATTTTTTTTAATTTTAGTCTGGTTGGCAAATAAATTATTTGATGCTTGCATTTATCAACAATTTTCAACCTCTTCTTCAGATACAGAACAAACTAAAAAATTTGAACAAAAGTGGTTGACTCATGATCAACCGTTTGGATTTGTATTTGAAACCAATTCAATGTTTTTTAGGTTAAGTTTGAGAATTCCTTTAGTGAGCTTAAGATCATATTAGCATTACCCAAACGTTATTATCTATTTTAAATTGACAAGTGAAAAATGTTCGCTTCTATGAAATTGAGATAGAAAACTTTATAGTTAAATCAATATGCATATATTAAGAAAAACTTTTGCTCATTATTTTTTTGTCCTTGCCGCAGCTGAAGTATTTTACCAATTCCACCACTAATTAAAATAGAAAAAAAAATGAAAAAGGAATAAATTATAAATAAAGAAGGTAAAAAACAATATAGACAAAAGGAACCTTATCATTCCATCGAGTCTAGCCTCCTCCTTTAGAAGCAAATCCAGTTCAGCCTACAAATAGAATAAATAAGGTGAACCTAATAAGGTAAAAGTCATGCACATTGTCAATGTTTGACTAATGGTAGAAATAAATGTGGCGAAAATTAACCTTTAATGACACAAGTTGATCCTCTAGCTCCTTTGGCCTTGACATGTCATATCCCCTTTAATTCAAAAGAACAAAAAGTTTTATTACCTCAAATCAATTTTGGAAATTCTCAGAACAAAATAGCAAGTAAACAGAAAACAAGAAAAGGTATAGGAAGTCTTATGAAATGGTAATTACTTCCAACGGATCATGTTCTTCAGTTTTTTCTCTATTAAATCTACTCCCTCTAAAACATTTGTGATATCATATATCCTCCTCTTCTGTACCTGTAGTAAAGTAATATAATTTATAAGAAAATCATAGTATTACAACAAATAATAAATGAACAAAAAGTTTCTTCATAAAATTCTAGTCTATAAATAGATAAAGACCTCCAAAGTTTCAGCAGCTTTATTCAAATCAAGGTTCCATCTTCAGCCCTTTGAAGCAGATTTATAAACTTCTTTGTCAACAATCCTGATTAAAAATTATAAGATTTTCAAAACAGCAATCACCTAATTTCAAATAATACTACTATAGAATAAAAAACAGTACTAAATTTAGCATTTTATACCTAGGGAACTGTCGTAGCGACAATTACTAGCAAGCAGAGGATTGGTCGGGTCACCTGAAAGAGAATATTTAATACACAAGCATAAATAAATTGTGAACAGAAACAAAAATTTATATCCAACTTCAATATAATTCCTAAGAACCAATCCAGACTTCAAACTGATTCAGGGCATCCATACATTGATGCCGAAAACCAGATATGTACAAGTAAGTTCCACAATTTCCCCTTGTCTAACTTAATGGGACCATTTCCTTAATTATCTCCTTCTCCTTTGCACAAAGAGAGCAAAAGAAAATGAGACCGTGATTGAGCAACAAATTTTACAAATTATAGAATTGGGAGACTTGCCATCAATTAATGCAGGATTATCACAGAGAAATCTTTTGTTTTTTGGAGGCTTTGTTTTTTTGGGGCGTTTTAGTCCAGTAGGAAGTGCATTAGCCATATCTTCCAACTTAATTTCTCTCGTAAACACTGCTTCAGAGGTTTCAACCTTGACCACATCTTTTCCATCTAGCTGTTTTTTCACCTACAAAGACATGATCAACAATCAGATTTTTCTTCTCTTTTTCTGGGAGGCATCCTCATGTAAGCCTTCTCCGTCCCAGAGTTTTACAGACACTTCCACGGTCAAATAAGATGGAAAAGTTTTCACGCCCTGAGAATTCAGCACTTAGACTAGTAATTTAAATAGTTTGGCATGTTCTTCAGAAAAAATATGCAACAACAGTCCCAGTGTTAGATAAGATGAGTTGTTCTGTTTATAATATAAAAACAGTTACCAATACCAGATAAGCACCTCATCTTTTACATACAGTAATCTAGTCTCAGTATCATACTTCCTACTGTTGTTTTCTGACATTTCATCTCTCTTCTTTCTCAATCATCCTTAAGAACGACTTCAAGCTTGTACTCAGCTCTTATATTGGATATTTCAAGGATAACGGAAAAAATTAAACTGTCCATGCTGATACTAATTCAGGTGCTGGTAGTACCAGTATGCGTGCTGACCAGGAAAATATGAGCGAGCTCACTATCCACAATTTCTAATATTTTTAATCAGACTGAGTTATAGAATATATCAACTATTTCATAGACTATAATCATCAGATGTTGTGTAACGAGAATAAAATATAAAAAAAGGAGAAATCGAACAGAAGGGTTCCAGTTTTGAAACAAAGCTATCTGTACATGTATTCACCCCACCCCAAATAAAAAATCCAAGTTTCAACCAAGCAACAATCAGTAAATATATGTTCATAATTTGAAGATAGCAACTCAGTAATTAGCAGTGTGGTTGCTGTTATCATGGGTGGATGGTTTTCTATGAACTTTTTTTCTCTCACTAGTCTCACTAGATACTTGCTCTTTCAACAACCTTATAAATAATTTTTTTTAAAGGCTTGATTAAAAAGTCAAGCAATTTTCATGCTTCCCATCTACCCAATCAGACTAATCTTACAATATTGTTATATTATTGACCCAACCAAATTAGAAACCCAAATGTAGGGGTATAAGCTACAGAGAAGAATAGCAAGCCAAAGGGAACTTTGTTCGGGCAAAGAAAATAAAGACCTAACCTGTTAGATCAATTACCTAATTTATATCCATAAAACTTGAATTGCAGGATCCTTAACAGTAAAAACAACCAAATTAAACACCAATAATGAGCGTGGTAATGAAAAAAATCAGAAAATTCACAGAAAACTAAGCTAGACTAACCACAGTTTGAGCCGAAGGTGGAAGGGGGAGATCTGAATTGTCAGATGTAATCAATCGTGCGCTTGGAGTAGTGGAGGTGGCTTGGAAGGGGAAGTGGCGGTTGGTGGAGGCTGTGCGGAGGATCGCTGGAGGCGCGATTCTAGACGAGGATCTAGGCCTGACATCGCTGAGGCGAGATAGACTACAGAGAGAAATGGCGGGTAGGGTTTTGATAGAGAAAGAGAAAGAGAAAGAGAGAGGGAAGAAGAAAGGAGAGGGAAAGAAAAGGGGCGCGGTGAGAGAGGGAAAATATAAAGGTTCCTTTGGTTTTGTTTTGGTCTATTATTTAATTCCTGTGTTATATTATCCTTTGGGCTTTTGTTATTTTGTGAGTTGCGACTACTATGAGAAACATTTTCTTCTTTTATTTCATAAGCATAAAAGAAAAGGATGATTGAGCAAATTGTAGATTCCAAAAGAACCACGAAGTGACGCGCAGTGTCGTACCGCCACAACAAGTCAACAACCGGGGGAGATTTCGTATCCAAGTGACGCGCCTTCACCTCAGCCGCCTCTGCTGGAGTGCTGGGCCATACTGCGCTGTCGCGCAAATAGTATACTGGTAACGCTCAAGCACTAAGTGATGCACCGCATTCATCCAACAAAATCATAACCAATCAAGTTCATTTTTTATTCTTTAACCAGCACCTAACGTATTAAAAAATTATTGATCTGAAAGAATATGGATCTTCTGCGGCTCAGCGGCGGGTAAGGAGTAAGGACCAAGGACAGCAGTGATATCGCTAACATACATACCTACCTAAATTTTTTGGTGAACCTTTTTCTTCCTGCACACATATTGCCACAGAGAATCCGAGTTTTCTACTTGAAGACAACAAGGACTATCATCCCTGTAATACAGCCTAAAGACTCCAAACAATTATACCGAGGTCTCAAATGCACATGAATAAAGATATAAGAAGAAACTCATCATAATACAATCGGCTCAGACTTGGAAAAAAACTATCTCAACTAACCATTTAAAATAAAAATAATAAAAACTCCAGCAAAAAAAGTGTAGCTTTGTTGGTTAACCAGAAATCCATTAAGTGGTTTTATCTTCATTAACGCCTCCTGTGTTGGAAATTCTAATTCCACTAAGAATGTAACCCCAAATGCATTCATTTGCATATGTGGATGCGTCCGCGATGGAAGCACCTGAATATTAAATTTTAAATACCAAATAAGTTAACAAATAAATAAATAACCAGCTAATTAAATAGATTAAAAAAGAGATTATACCTGATATTCACGAAGCCAAGGTTCAGAAATCTGCAAGCCAATGGCCATTTTAGAGGCCTGTAATTTGTGCATGCATGTTGCAAGGGGCTGTATGGATACAGAGAAACGTTAACAACAAAAAATACAGAGGTTCCCAAAAAGCAACTAGTTTTACCCTATAAACCTATACAGAATCAACAACAATAATGTACCAATCAATACCCAGGAGTGTCAGTTAACTCTCCTCGAACAATAGCTCATTTTTCATCTTACCTTATATGTGTTGCCAGTCTGTGCACCAGACTGAATTATGGCAGAATTAAATGTCAAGAAAAACAAAAATAAATATACAGAAATGCAAACCTGAAGATATTGATGATAGATAGCAAAAGGTGCAGAATAAGCTAAAAGGGGAAGAAGATCCATTATCAAGCTCTTCACATCCATTTCCGGAGCTGCAACAATCAAGCTGCACAATAAAAAGAAAATTAAAGCAGATGATAAACGAAATATTTAGCCTCCATGGACTTTCTGCAGAAACCATCACCGCACCCTCCAAACACAGTTTACACAAGCACAAAAACAAAAAGAGAGTAAGCTTTTGAACAGTAGGGGAAGTATTTAAAAACAGAGGGAAGAGGGGGGTGCTCAAGTTTCCGTCTTCATATGAAGTGTGCCAGGTTTCTCAATTGGTTAATCAGCAAAGTGAAAAAAGAAATAAGCTGAGCTTAACCAAGTAAATATTCACAAGAGCAACAAGAGCAAACCTTGTAAAGCCATTATCCTTCCATGATTTTATAATTTCAGGTGGTGCCTTCCTCCCAGGTTTGACTGATTTCTGACCAGTCAAAGCATCATCATCGTTATCCCTAGAATCTACAATTCAAACGTGCCATTATTATTATTTACAAAAAGATGCCAATGAATAATGACAATGATGTCAAGTAGTCAACTCCATAGAAATACTGATGGACTTGTACCTAACAAGGTATCGGCATCCTGATTAAGGATCTCATTGATGGATCAGGCTCAGCAGCCTCCGCTGAGCTGGGTCCCATATCACTTGGATCTATTCATCGCAGACTCAGAGGGAGGATTTTGCAAAGTTGAAAGGTCACAAAAAGGTGCTTGCAATATCCTGTAGTGACACACTGACACATCATTCACATTCAACCTCATTCACTAAGATAATAATAAAAAAAAAAACTTTGCTGAGGTACAATTCAATACCTGGCGCAGACATCTTTGCTAAAATTGAACATCCTCACCATGTCAATTTGATATGGAACAGACCCAAATATGTGCTACAGATATAGCCAGTACCTGCCATATGTCGCAACAAATATTTACAATTTTATATGTGTTAATTATCAGTAGCAGAAGATTCGATAGCTCAGGGTGTATTACAGGTGATATGTACCAGTAGAGTAAAAGGTATACAAAAACTTGACTTGCACAAACTAAATAATACTAGTAGCATTACTTTTTCTTAAATCATGTTAGCTATTATTATTAAGTAGCTTACATTAATTTGAAGTTACTATTCATATTGCACACTTTCAGAAACCACAATAGTTTTCAATTTTCAAAGGCAAAAATGAGGTTTTTACACTTAGTAGAGGTACTGAAAAACAAAGAAATGTCACCTCCAACTCTTTCAGCTACAGAGCCGACAACTAAGCCTCCAAGCTTGTCAAGGACTAGTGCATCAGAGTTTGGACCCACATTAGCCAGAGACAATAGCATTGACAATGTATCTACTCTCATAACCTATATTGCAGAAATATAAGAACAAATTCAAGGATTGACACAAACCATAACTAGAAACTATTTGCACTGATTTGAAGAAAAAATGGAAGATGAGCACTTACCCAGTTCTTTGTGGGTGTTTCTTGAAATATGTCTCACAAATACTGCAGCAGAAATAGTACAATAAGACAACACAAAAGTGCATCCAAATAGAGAATTTTGTAACAACAACAACAACCAAGCCTTTGGTCCCAAACAGTTGGGGTAGGCTAGAAATAGGGCTGCTAACGAGGTCAAGCTCGGCTCAAAACTCAGCTCGACTCGTCATATAACTAATTCAACTCAACTCGGGCTCGGCCTCAGTTTTGAAGAACAAAGCTCGGCTCAATTTAATGAGTTTGAGCCTTCGGCTCGGCTCAACCTCGGCTCATGACTCGCGAGCTCAACTCATGCCAAGCATTAGAAAACAAGACATTTACTTGATTACAAGTCTAACCTTACCTAAACTATTCAAATCAAGTTTTAAAATAATGTGATTGAACCGAATTTAAATCAAGCTTTTTATAATAATGCGATTGAACCGAATTCAAATCAAACTTTAAAATAATGTGATTGAACAGATAAAAATGATTTCAAATTCTCTACGTTAAAATTCTCTAACACCTCACTCTTAAATAGTAATTAAACAACTATTAGACAATATTTTGTTGTCAAATGTCGCTAATTTTTTTTTAAAGCTATCTCCAAATAATTTTTTTCTTGGCCTCTTACAAAAGGAATACGTATACAATGTTAACGATAAATTTTATATTTTGTAAAAGTTTGAACCAAATAATTTTTTTTTTTTTTGCCTTTTACAGCTTTTGTTAAGTGTGAATCATATGCACGTTTGTACAGTATTTTTGAATACATGTATTCAAATTTTTAAATATATTTTTACGAATCTACAAAAATAATAATACGACTGTTGTTTTTAATACATCACGCATAATGCCAAGCGTAAAACGCGCCGCAAGGAAATTATATTTTTTTTCCAACCCTCAGCCTATTACATCATCAAGCACAAAAAGAAGAGACTCATTGGCTCATGAGCTGGCTCGGCTCGGCTCGGGCTCGGCTCGGTTTGAGTGATAAAATATGAGCCGAGTCGAGTTCGGGCTTTATTTAGTTTAGGGCCCGACTCAATACAATTTATTGAGCCGCTCGACTCATTGGCTCATGAGCCGGCTCGGCTCATTAGCAGCCCTAGCTAGAAATGAACCCAATCGTAGTCACAAGGTGAAGTAATAGTAATAAAATAGTAATAGTAGTAGTTACTACTAATAATAATAATGGTACCACTAATAATAGTATAATACTAATAATATACTAACTAGAATTTTCTAATAAAACAAACATAGCGAATTTCAAACCTTCGCATGGTAGGGCGCCTGAGAAGTACTTTAGGTGCATACTTCTTTTGTTTCTTCAACTTGTATTTCTCCTGATGGCATTGACCAAACATCAACAAGGTAGCTCATTTGGAGTAGTAGACTAATTAAATGACCATACATATCGAAGTAAAAAAGATAAAACTCACTTGAGAAAAGACCGTTTCTTTTCAAATGTTGAACTATTGGCAATTAAAGCTTTCACTATATCATCCCCTGTGGCACCTTCACTGCAATAAATCAGACATACTTCAGACTACTATAATCTTTGAATGAACATGATAAAACTTATTCCAGAGCAACAAATAGGAAACCTAACCTTCGCAAAGCCTCAATATCCTCACTAGATAAACTTTGTGCAGTGTTGTTGTCTACAAGTTCTCTATTATCTCTAATTTCACCAACTGATTGTGCCTCGTCCTACTATGTTCCACACAGTTACCTGTAAGTATTAATTTAAACAAAAAGAGAGAGAAAAATCAAACCACACCAAAACATAAATAAACAAGAAACTAAATAATATGCAGAAAAATATGCAGCAAACACTCCAAAATTTGGAAATTTAATAATTGAGCATGAGATCAGGAATAATAGCTTTTTAATCTTCTTCTCTGTCTTCTTTGGGTTTGCGGGTGATCTCAGTACAAGAGTAAGAATATTATTCTTACAGGAAAAAACATGTATCTCATAAATCTAACCATAGTTGATATAACTTTCTTCAGATTCATAAATGATGCTTTTGGAATTTAGATTGCTGCGGATAAAAACGAAGTCACAAAAATTCTCAAGGTATCTCTGGAATTCCACATTATCAAATATAAAGAGGACTGGTAGCAAGCCAGTATATAGTACCAGCATTACTTGTTGTACAAAAGAATAATCATTCCAGGATACCTGTAGGAGATGCAGCAGAGCGTGAGAGGTGGGGCCCACCAGCGCCGGCCTCCACAGTAAAGAGGGAACCAAAAGGGCATCCAACGAGAGGCCCGAGAGAGCACTTCTTGTTGCCCATCTTAATTGTGCTGAAATCATCAATACATCGACTTTGAATACCAATTAACGTAGATTTTACTAACGATACAGATACAGTCCAGTACAGGTCATACTCAAAAACAATTTGGACTCTTTGAGAGAGAGAGAGAGAGAGTACGCAGCAGGGGAGAGCCGGGAGAAGACGAGTCGATCTCCATCGTTTATATCTAGAAGCACACTACACCCTTCCCACGTCACTGCACGGTTCACTTCAGACGATCCGTTTACCGATGAGGCGGCGGTGGAGGTAGCGGCGGCGGCGGCGGCGGCGGTTTCTTCCTCAAGAATCTGTTTCTCTACTTCCATGTTGTTTCAAGGTGGGACTGGGACTATGGGAGGGGACAAAGCTTTCAAACGAATCAACGACACTTTTCAATTGAGCGAATCCTCAATTTTTATCTTTGCAGAATCCCAACCGTCGAATTTAGCGGTTCCATCTTAAAGCCCTGCAACCTTTTGTCCAACTTATCGGGCCGAGTTGTTAATATTCTTTTCAGCCCATTTATTTTGTAAGAAAAATCTCTTCTGTTGGGAGTCAGACTTGAAGGTTAAATGTAATAGCATCATAAACACAATTTAAGTAGAGAATACGGCCAGTAAGAAAGACGCCCTTCGTTTATGCTTGATCCAAATGATCAAATACCCCGTACTAATCAGGAAGATTTGCCTCATATTTTCAAGAAATTGAATAGGATGCACAAATAATGGATTAACCTCAGCACCTCTTATCAGTAAAAGATCAAAAAAATGTCAAAAACTATTTCAAATTATGAATTCACAGGTACTAACCAACTCCATGATAGAAAATTATAATCATACTGAGGATTCAACTATAGGCAAAAACATTACCAGTGAAACAACTTTAGAAACATACTACATTAGAATAATAAAATTAACAACATTCCCTTAAATATCACATGAAGCAAGCTCATTCTGAGTTATATTTGGAAAGATTCTACTTTCACTCTTTGAATTTTAAGAGGAGAATCTTCTATAGACAACTCTCAAGCTTTGCATCTTTGGCAGCATCTCGAACTCTGACACTTACCTAAACAGAAATGCATTCCCCAGTAGTTAGATGTACTCTTCAACAGATGAGCTCGACTGCATTAAGAAAAACCAAATTCCTGGTATAATATTAAGCAAACTATCAGGAAATCATTTGGAGAGAACAAAACCTTTCCATTAATCAACTTCCTTTGCCTCAACCACCAGTATGTAATTATATTTATATTGCGCTAGATTGAAGATATTAAAGATATTGCATCAGGATCTCTGACAATCTGTAGATTGATAGATCTTGTATATTGAGTAGATTAGATATAGCTGTGAAATTAGGTAGGTACAGCTATTATTGTAATTTCGGACGGTATAATGGCTATATTGCAATCTGCCTATATAAACACATGTACAGATTTAATTATACAATCAATTCAATACAAATCATTTAAATCTTTTCTGTCGTCAAAACATAATATGGTATCAGTAGCACTAACCTGAGACCCGCTTAGAGAAAGCAACTCCCAATCTACGGTGATGGCGAGAAGATACCACCCCTCGACAGTACAAGAGGAGATTTCTGAGATGTCTAGCAAGTCGATTCAACCACCAATTTCCGATGGCAACTCATCTATTCGCCTCACCACCACGCTCCTCAATGGCAGCAATTATTTGGCTTGGTCGAGAGCAATCATTATTGCACTAGAAGGCAAAGGTAAAGAAGGTTATATAGATGGTTCTATTCAATCCCCTGCAAAAACAGACCTTAACTACCCTAATTGGAAAATGAATGATCGTCAAATTCTATCTGGGCTGTTAAACTCAATGGAACCCGAGATTTCAAACTTATTCTTTCTTTCTGATTGCTCCTTGAATTTGTGGAATTCTGTAAGAGAAATGTTTGGACAACAAAATAATTATTCCCATGTTTTTAAATTGAAACAAGAAATTACACAAATTAGACAAGGGGAAAAATCAGTCACTGAAATACTCGGAGCAATCAAAGGGAAATTTGATGAATTGAACCTCTATATGCCTCCTACCACAGATTTGCACACAATTCAATTAAGAAACGAGCAAGAAAAAACCTTTGCTTTCTTGGCAGCTCTTAATCCTAGCTATGAAGCTGTCAGGAGCCAAATTTTGTTAGCACCAATTTTACCCCCTTTTGCAAGTGTGGCAGCTCAGGTCCAGAGAGAAGAATCAAGGCGCAAAACTATGATGCCAGAGGTTAAACATGTTGAAGAAGAGAGGCTAGCAATGGCGGTAGACAAAAGCTTCACCGGCAAGTCCAATTTCAACAACGGCCCGACCAACACCAGCAGGGGGAGAGGTAATTCGAGTGCAAAATGCGATCACTGTCACCGCAATGGACATACGAAGGATGGTTGCTGGTTTCTGTATCCTCACCTACGACCAGCGAAGAAGAAGGAGAAGACGGGAGGAACTGCAGGTATTCCGCACGCGGCAACTGCACAAGCCAGCGGCCTCGGGACAGGAGACGTCTAGTTCGTTCCCTTCTTCTCCAACAGATCGGGCAGTTGATTCAGGCCTTCAGTGCGAATTCGAGCGCTGGACAAGAGCCGAGCAACGAGCATCGTTCAGCAGGTAAGTATTTTTGTTCGGACTTCTGTTTGGGAAGAAAGGCATGGAAATATTATAATTCAAACCTTGGAAATAAACAATATTACATACCTTGGCCAATTAACGCTAGCCAAATGAATTGGATTGCCGTGCACTACCTAAACCCAATAACACTTGGAATCCGAATAAAATATTAATGGTGAGAATATTTCCAAGGAATTTTGTAACTTAAACCCTGAGAATGTCCAAAATTGTGTTCCAGGATCAGATTTAAATAATTGCTACACATATTTAGCTATAAATAAAAATAAATGGATCATAGATTCTGGAGCAACAGATCACATGTCTGGAAAATATTGGAAATATTAAAATCTAGTTAAAAATAGCACAACACCACATGTTTGTGTAGCAAATGGTCATGAGGTGAAAATAAAAGGCATAGGACAAACAACATTATTTGGAAAAAAATATTTCTAACGTGTTATACATGCCTACTTTCACCTCAAACTTACTTTCTGTTAGTAAAATAACAAATGAATTCAATTGCAATGTAATTCTCTCACCAAATAATGTGACATTCAAGACCGATTGACAGGAAAAAGATTGGTGAAGGAAAATTAGAGAATAAAACTTTATATTTTCGAATCAACCAATCATGCTTATCATAGTAGTAGTAGTATAATTATTTGTGGCATCATAGATTAGGCCATCCATCTAATGTATCTTTAAAAAAACTTATGCCATTTTTAAATTTAAATTCAAATAATTGTGATATTTGCAAGTATGCTAAACAAACTCGGCAACCATTTGGAATTTCAACTAGCAAAATCACTAAATCTTTTGAAATTATTCATTCTGATGTTTGGGACCCTGCTCCTATAGATTCATTTAATGGTTATAAATATTTTGTAACATTTATTGATGACTACTCACGAACTATATGGTTATATCTACTAAAATTTAAAAGTGAAGTTTTTTCAACGTTTAAAGAATTTTCAAATATGGTTTCAAACCAATTTAATTCAAAAATTAAAACTCTAAGATCTGATAATGGTACTGAATATATTAATAAAGATTTTTCAAATTTTCTCAAAGAACTTGGAATCTTGCATCAAACATCTTGTGTTGGAACACCTCAACAAAATGAAATTTCAGAAAGAAAAAATAGACACTTACTTGAAGTTACACGTGCATTATTATTTCAAACAAATGTACCTAAAACTTTTTGGTTTGAAGCCGTTCTCACTGCTACATATTTAATTAATAGAACCCCTAGTCATATTTTAAATGATAAATCCCACGTGAACAGTGAAACCTCCGAACTGGGCCTAAGAGAATAATAGAGATAGGAACAGAGAGAGAGGAATAATAGTAAATATGAGAGAATAGAGTAATATGATGATTTGTTTCGGGTATTAAGGAAAAATTAAAGGGAATAAGAACAAAGCAGATCTGAAAATAGAGTGGAATATATTAAAGAGAATAAGAACAATGCAGATCTGAAATAGAGTGAAATTAAAGGGTTAGACTAGAATAGAGAAGAATAAAGACTTATTTGTAGAATAAATATTTTTTTACTAATTTCTTATATCAATTTCTTACTACTTATATTAAATTGAAGTTGTCATTGAATTATGTTCCGATGAGAGTGGAAATGAAGGAAGGAAATTGTTGGATCCCATTTGCAAAAGGACAGCATGAGTTTTTAAATTATTAAAATAAATGTACTGTAACTAGATTCCCTTGAAGGAAAGGATGAAAGGACCACAATCTATCAAGTTTGTAATTACTAATTAAAGAGTTAGTGTACCTCCCAATTAGGTGTCGAAGCAGCTCATCTTCTTACATGCATGCAAATTAAACAATAATGTTCAGTCCAACCAAACCCCAAAAAAAAACAAGAAAAACAAAACAAAACCAACAAAAACCAACCTAACACTAACCCCATGCTTGCGCTTGCGCTTGCGCTTGAGCTGTCCGGCCCCTTTTTATTTTATTTTATTTTATATCAACTCCCCATCTTGACGATACTACATTCAATCACAAAAACCCACAAAATGTTCCTCCTTTTTCCATTTCATCAAATATCCTATTTTTGTGTTACATTACATACAACTAACCTTGTTGTTTAAAATTGAAAATAACATTATAAAGATTCAATTTGTAAGCCTAGGGGCCGGTTTGAGGTTAAAAAAGGGAATGAGCTAGGCAGCTTGCAGTTAACAGTAGGTTAGACATAATTAAGCAGGACTTTGTTTCAGATAGTTCTACCTACAGTTCACTGATTATAGATCTAAACTCTAAAGTGGGGACAGTTGAATTACTACATTATTATATTATTTTTTGGAAGCGTGTTTATCAATTACTTGTTTGTAGTGCTGAGAAAACAGAGAGATCGAAGAATGAGGGCACCGTCCAGAGTAGACCGCATTTATACATCTTCAGTGTGCCATAAATACAGTCAGATGAGCTCAGCCTCAGAGCCTCAGAGCCTCAGATCTGCAGCAAGGTTACTAATCGTATAAATATTTTACAGGGGGTAACTAGAAAGAAAGTTTCTTAATTTGCTGTGTGTGCTACTGGCCTACTGGCCTACTGGCTACTGCTATATGAGTAGAGTAAGTAGGTCGATAAGCTCCTCTACTAGTTAGTTGACTTGAGTGAGTTGGGGTGGGGTCTGGGGAAGACCGAAGACCTGAGAGAAATTAAGGGATGCATCGTTGTCAGAGGCCAGAGGGCATCTGCACAAATATGCATTTCAAATAAAGAAACAGCTTAAATTGATCCAAGGAAGATGTGCGGGGGATCCGAAAAGAGAGGGAGGGAAGCATAATAAAGCTTTCCTTGCGGAGACTTGAGTTGAGACCACCAAGCTCTACTCCTACTTGCATACAAAAAATAAATCCAACTAGAGAGGCAGAGAGAGACAGAGAGAGACAGAGAGAGAGATGGCAGCCACTACTCTCCTCCCAACCCCTGATCGCCAGCACCACAACCACTCCCACCGTCGTCGCCACAAAAAAGTGGCGCCTGCAGCCCAGCAACCGAAACCTCCAGTCTCCTCATGGGAGCACTTCAAGTCTCTCTTGAGCTGTCGTAGCCTCTCCTCTGTCCACATCATCGCTCCCTCCAATGGCGGCACTGGCATATGCGGCACCTCTATCTGTGCATTGCGGGAAGTTGTGCATGGAAATACGCGAGTGGTGCACCGCTCTGACAACACCGACTCCGCCTCCGCCGCATCGGTTGAGTCCGTTGGATCAATTGGTTCCGCTGCATTTAAAGAGACTGCACCACTTGCCGGGACAGCAAGACAGCGTAGGCATGGACATACCCAGCCGCATGCTCGGTCACTCAACAGTGGTTGCGGCGGATCAAAGGGAGGCGGTGGCATGCCGTTGCGGGGTTTGACGGGTTGTGTCGAGTGTCGGGCTGTGTCCGTTGAACCCATGTCTAGGTAATTGACTTTACAATTTTCTGCATTTATGTGGGCTTGGTTGCAAAATGCCATATTTTGGACAACACGCTAGCTGTAGCTGGTGTCCTGACTTAAACATGGTTTAGTGGAGAAAAGGATTCCATGTAAGAATGCAAAACTTACGCATCGGACCTAATTGTTTTACTATATTAATTACGACAGAAATGTCTTTGTTTGATGGTAAGCCAAATCATCTTGACGTTTCCTTTTAATGAAGGTCTCTTTTGACCGTCCTTTGGTCATTATTATCATTTCTCTTTTGACAAAGTAGGTTTGGCCGCTTAAAAGTAAGTAAATAATGTTGCATTCATTTTTAAACGAGGATTGTAATGTAAAACTACATACAGGAGGTATCCAAGACCGAGAGCACTCTGTGTATGCCCTGATTGTGGGGAGGTTTTTACTAAACCTGAAAGCTTAGAGCACCATCAAGCAATTCGCCATGCTGGTAATTTTATTTTTTACATTTATCACTATCACTCTTCTTGTGTTTTCTCATGCTCTGGGCTTGTCAATTTATTGCTTCTTTCAAGAAATTAATTGTTTCACAGGATAACGTTGAATGAGGGCTGTAGCCTGTCAGATCAATGTTTATGCTTATTTTTGTGGGAAAAAAGGAGAGAACAAAACCATAGTTAAGTGTACATGATCCAAATTTATTGCAAACTTGACAATTGGTGAGGTGCTAAGGTACAAGCTACCAAATGCACAATTAATTTTTCGTACTTGTATAAATGGAAGTGGGGATGTACTTGACTAGTTCCTTCATTCATCCCTGATACAGGAATGGTGAAAACTATATCTTCACCTGCTCAACCGTACTGTGATTATGATACCGCACTCAAATTTATGACAGCATTTATTTCTTTTTTTCAAAAAAGAAGATAGTAAACGGTACGGGATATATATGTGCTGACGTTGCTATTTGACCTGCCAGCTGTCTTATACGTACATTTACAATCTAGTGTTAAAGCAAATAATATATATATATAGCTTCAACAGTACAATTAACCGTTCTCTTTGTGAAATTAAGTAATTAATCGGTACGTAAATGTATTTATGCAGTATCCGAGCTGGGACCGGAAGACTCCGGCCGCAACATCGTCGAGATAATCTTTAAGTCCAGCTGGCAGCATCAGGCACACCCGCGCACACATCCGTCATCCCCTCGACCCATCTGCCACGTGGGCCGCATCCTAAAGGTGCACAATCCGCCGCGCACTCTGGCCCGTTTCGAGGCTCACCGAGGGGCTGTCAAATCTCGTTCGTCAGCCCGGGCAGCTGCGGATGGCAACGAGCTGCTCCGCTTCTTGCCGGCTCCCATCAGCTGCGCACTCGGCTTGAACGGGTCCAATTCTCTCTGCGGCTCGTCTGCCTGTGGTGTCTGCTCAGCCATTCGTCACGGGTTCACGCCACCGGCTCAGAATGGGGTGCGCACAACTGCCAGTAGTGGGCGTGCCCATGATGCATTCAGTTCGTCAGATAATTCGGTTGGGTTAAGCAGAGCGATGATTGTGTGCAGAGTGATAGCCGGCAGAGTACAGTGCACCGGGGGGGGGGGCGGGGCCGAGGTCGGTGAAGACACAGAGGGGTATGATTCGGTGGCCAGCGATGCAATCTTGAGGAGATGTTTGTGATGAATCCCAGGGCCATCCTGCCATGTTTGTGGTGATATACCGTACAATCAATTGATGTGATGGTTGGTTTATTGCAGCAATTAATTAAGAGGAGAATTCATTCAACTGTATAGTGCAATAAGCCAATTAGTTAGCGATAAATAGTGTATTAGATGGAATTCAATGCCTCGGCAGTTTGGATATAACCTTGGTTTGACTGAAATACACAAGGCAAGGTTACAGAAGGGATGGCCGCAGGGGATCCGGATTCGTCGGCACCTCCTCATGGTCCAGCTCGGCTTGTACATAGAAATTAAAAAAAACGAGGTTGAGAAGTCCATGTTCTTTTAATTTTATTTTATTAGCGAGCCTTAATTTGATTGAAGTGGGGAGTAAATTAATTAATTATGTTGAAGTGGAGAAATGAAGAAGAAGATTCTCTTCTCCTCCTTATATATTATAAACCCTGGCTTGGGAGGTTATTTTTTAAATTTTTATATATGATAATGATTGTAACACTAATTAACAGTACTGTTTTCAATAATTATAAATCTTATTTGTGGCTTGAGTTCTGTACTTGAATTAACTGCTCTGGCTCTGGGATACTGTATCCATGTCATCATGTCTGCAACTGGGTTTTAGTAGATGCTAATTAATTATTAATTAGTTGCCATGTTACTATCTCCATCTCTATGCTAATCATTCTCTCTCCTTAGAAATCCTATTTACAGACAAATCACAAAACGATGTGCATTTGAAAACTATCATTGATGTTCCGGATGCTCTGAATTACCTCACCATTTGTAATTTGAAGCACAAAAGGAGTTAAACGACTAAACACATTGGGTATGGTTCTAGCTACCGACTTAATGAATTCGGAGCCCATAAAGTAACTCAAATGTTAAGTTTAAATCAGGACCGTCCGATCTCACCATTATTAGTAACCCAATGAATTCCAACTTAGACTGGATTGCTCTAGATTCTGATCGGACGGTCCGGATATAAACGAAATTTTTTGAGCTACTTTAGAGCAACCGGACGCCGATCTAATGACGTTATATGTATCATCCATTATTCCATTCACCAGTGCCTTACATGCGTGGGATGTAATGTTCTGGGCTCTGTGGGCCCCAGCCCGTGCCCAACCGTAAATTTGTAATTCCAATCTTAACAAGGAAAACGGTGTAGATTGAAGGCAGTGTTGTAATAACGTTATATGCTCGTCAGACCAACATAGCACCGCCAATCAATAAATCACCGTACAGTCCATTAATAGAAATTTTTTTAAGTTATTTACATATGCTCATAATTTATTAAAAATGATAAATTAACTCATCAACTTATTTTAACTTATTTATTTTTTGTTAATTATTAAAGTTTTATGAAATTGTTATTTAGAAAAGATCCAAGTAAGACCAAAAAAAAAATTATAGTGCGTACAACAGATAAATGCATAATTTTTTTAATAAATATGACCGACTATCAGCTGTATAAAGGAAAACGGGCAATTAATCAGACCGTTTTAAATGGAAAACGGACGATAAATCGGGCCCTTAAACAGAAAGGACGATTAATCGGAAAAAATTGTTGAATAGTCAATCTCATCCGCAAACAACCTTCCAAAAAATTTGTTCGTGATGGTTTGATTACTGATACCGACTAATCAGGCAATTAGTCGAACTAAATAGTTATTTTTTACAACACTGGTTGAAACTGAGCCAAGCTTTTTTTTTTCTGACAAGGATGTCTCTCTGCTTCATCTACAGTGCATTATTTTTCTATGTTCGTTATGGAAGTAAAATTGTGAATCACGAAAATTTAATTTTAAATTAAAATTTATGTTATCAAATATAATACAAAAATAACAGTATATAGAAATTTAATTAAATAATTTCTTAATAGAGTAATTGATTTCGTGCAATAAATTATGTATGGTCCACACATTGGTGAATAGTGAAAAAATAAATAATATATAAATGGGTGATCCAATAATTGAAAATAGTTCATAATGTGACATGTAACATGTTTGAGTCAAATCTCAATCACCTTCATTAAATTACATTTAATGAAGTTGCCATGTTGATGAACAGTGAAAACAGTTGCTCTTGGGTTAGTGATATTAATATTGGATTAGTGAAAACAGTTGCTCTTGGGTTAGTGATATTAATATAATATTCGGACAATCCATTTTTTTATCCATTTTTTTATCAATTAGAGTTAGTTTAAATATTAAATTAGTATTAAATAAATATTTTATTAGTATTAAATAAATATAATATTAGATTAGATTAGTGTAAATAAAATATTAGTTTAAATATTAATTTAATATAATATTAATTAAAATATTATATTACTATTAAATAAATATAATATCAAATTAAATTAATATAATATAAATGTTAGATTAAATATAATAAATATTAATTTAAAGTTTTAATATAATATAATAGTAGTTTAAATGTTAAGTGTTAAATGTTAATATAATATTAGTTTAAATATTACATTAGTAATATAATATCAGATTTGATTAGATTAGTATTAAATAAAATATTATATTAAATATAATATAATATTAGTTTAAATATTAAATGTAATATAATATTACTTTAAATATTAGATTAGTATTAAATAAACTATTAGATTAAATATAATATAATATAATATTACGTTTAAATATTAAATATAATATAATATTTATTTAATTAAATGTAATATAATAATAATTTAAATATTAAATGTAATATAATATTAATTTAAATATTAAATGCAATATAATATTAATTTAAATATTAAATGCAATATAATATTACTTTAAATATTAAATGTAATATAATATTACTTTAAATATTATATGTATTAAATAAAATATTAGTTAAATATAATATAATATTAGTTTAAATGTTAATGTAATATAATATTTTGGTTTAAATATTATATTAGTATTAAATAAAACATTAGATTAGTATTAAATAAATATAATATTAGAATAGATTCTATTAGTATTAAACAAAATATTAGATTAGTTTAATCAATATTTTATTCATTCCCTCCATCGCTATTCCAAATATACAATCCAAACAATATTTTTACTGACCCGGAATAATTCAAAATAACACTATTCTCAACCACTAACTCAAAAATCGCTATTCTTGCACTAATCCTTGCACGATCCAAACGTAACCAGAAGTGATGAAAGGGATATATAGTGCAAATTCTGAACACTGAACAGTAGCAAGAAAAGGCAAGAGTTGGTGAGTTTGTAGCTACAACTACATGTAGAGTGGGAAAAATGGCACGCCGGAGCCGGCTCCGTCACGGAACGGCACGGCACGCGTATCGGTCACGTGCCGTGACTCGCGTGTCCCGTGCCGTGACTATTCGCGTGCCGTGAGCCCGTGACCAATTGTTGGCAAAAGAAGACACGGCACGGCACGGCACGGAAATTGTCTTGGTCACAGCACGGCACGGTACGGAACACGGAAACGGCACGGCACGGCACGGGACACGCGAGTCACGGAACGGAAGACACGCCAGTCACGGCAGTAGCGAAGCAATACACTAACATACCTTCGTATAAGGTATAATTTTATTTTAATTAAAATATTACATTTAAATTTCAATTAAAACATTTGAATTTTAAAGAATTGTTTTATTTTTTTTTTTAAAACGTTAAATGCGATCAAACTTGACTAACGCGCGTTTGGTCACGGCACGAATTAGTCACGGCACGACTTAGTCACGGCACGCGAGTCACGGCGTGACTCGCGTGCCGTGACCATTCGCGTGCCGTGACCACCCCTCGTAATTTTTGTCACGGCACGGCACGGCACGTGACCAAAGTCACGGCGTGTTAGTCACGGCAACGGCACGTTTTTCCCTCCCTAACTACATGTCAATTGCTGTCATTATAGTTTATTCATTGTCATTTTCTCAGCACTTTCTATACGTATACGCAAACGAAACGTACAATTAATTAATTAATTGATTGATTGAACATCCCCATCGACACAACATCCAACATATTATAAATTGGGATATTATGATTATATCTCTACCGCTCTACGTACTATTCATGTATTATAAGGACCACACTGAGTCACTGACTTAATTGGGTTTGATCAATGTACCATTTTTTCCTAATGATTAATTTCTTCTTCTCATTTTGGTGCATGCCTATTGCTAAATCCAAAAGTCTACACCATAATTAATTGCAGCTTTCTGGGACAACTCCATCGCTTTTCTCATGTTTTCCTATCATGCATACTCGCTCATTTAAAGTCACTAATCATGAATTACAGTCTGTTCAATAAAAATAGTGTTTTTCATGTCAAAAAATAGTGAAAAGAATCCTCAAAATATAGTTTAAATTTTCGATATATACATTAAATTGAAATTTTGATATTTAAAAATAAATATTTGAAGAGCTCTAGTCTTAGATCTCTATCTTATTTTTTCTAAAGCAATATATGTTGAATTCGTATCCTCTGCGGAGTTATCCCTTGCAGAGTCGTGCAGAACTTTTAATTTGGTCCGTTCGTTTTAATCGGACGGACCATATTAGATCTTGCCCGAATTGATAAAAAAAAACAAAATTGCCCTGCCCCGATAAGATCTGATCTGATCCGTCCGATAAAAACGAACAGACCAGATTAAAAGCTCCGCACGACTCCGTAGGGATAACTCCGCAGAGGATACTGGTTCAATATATGTTACGGTTCTCAAATCACCTGCAAAACGTACATGTTCTTCTGTTAAGAGCATATATGTGATTTGTCATAACTCATATGCCAAATAATGTTGTTCTATGCAATCTTCTAATTATTTGGTTTGACTAATTCGTAAAATATACAATGATTGTATTTAACAATTTCATTGTATGAGTAAGTTTGCAAGTTTAAGAATATTATAATTACAAGATTAAAGTTTGAAGAACCAGTGGAATCAACAAGACTTTACGAAGATTAATATCATAAATTGTAATATCAAATAGAAAAGTAAATACATTTGAGATTGTTGATTTCAGGAACTATCCGTTCGGTATGGAAGCAAATCGTTCAGTACGAAATATATTGAATGGTACCGAGCGGATAATAAAGCGTTGCAGTACGGAAGAATTATTCCGTTTGATAACCATTCGGAATGGAATAGTTCTGTAGCATCCAGGGAATTCCTGTTGTCGATCCGTTCTGAACGGATACTGTCCGTACTGTATGCTACTCGAGTTTACACATAATTGAGATAAATATACTATCCGTATTGTACGGACCTAAACGTACTGAACGGATAGTATAAAGTTCAATAAAGCGAAAAAAACCTAAACTGCAATCACATTTGAACTATCCATTCGAACGGAAGATAACTGTACTGAACAATCAGTTCAAATACCTAGATCTGGAGCTCCCTCTATAAATAGATAAAGTAAATACTCTCACTCCAGTCTCAGGCAAGCCACCTCTAAATTAAAAAAACACTAATTATGTGTTTTTGAGAGATTACTTCTTTGAGATAGCTAAAACTTCAATACTCCTTTGATAATCTTGAACCCACTTGACTAATCTACTTCTAGATTAAGTTAGAGTGTTGGTTTGTTGTTCGATAGTGTGAAAAACTACTTAGTGTTCCCTTTTTATAGCCGCGTGACTTCCCGCTTGTAGGGTATTAAGGGCTCATCGGCTCGAGCATTTCTGCTCATATATAAACATAGTTGTGTGATGATCTTCTGTGTAGGACTCTCCAACTCGAGCTTCTAGGCTCAACTTTGTATACAAGTTAGGCTGTGACTTCCCACCTTTGTTTGGACTCACGTGTCACGAGTTATACTTTTTTCTTTTCATTGAAAAAGACACGCTGACGAAGTTGCGTTGCTCTCAAGACGTAGACATTTTAAACCGAACTTCGTTAACATCCCGCGTGTCAATCTCTCTTGCTCTATTTATTTTACTTTACATTATTTATTTAGTGCAGTTGTTTGTTTGATTTATCTACGTCACAGAAAACGTCCAAGATTTTTTAAGTCACCGTCAATCTAACGTTTACACAGAAAAGTTCTTCAGATAGCTCCAAAAGATCATCATTACAAATTGACGAGTAAAAAGATTGTGGATAAAACTTGATAAAGTTGACGACCTTTTTGATTTATTGTCAAACAACTTTACTATAGATTCATAAATCATAATTGTGTTGACTGTTGAGCAAACTTTACATTCTTCCGATTGTTCACAAACTAACCGTCCAAAGTAGTAGTCACATGAACCTGACAAACAAAGCAAACGTTACCTTATTCAAAAGCAAACGACACAGATATAATCATTGTTTGATAATTGGTTCACTCCTACATATATCTTAGAGATTTTTTATTTATAGAAAATATTATAAAATAATAATAAAAAGAGAAAGAGTATCTTTTATTTTTGATATATAGAAGGATTGGTAGAGAATTTTCAATAAAAAGTATTTGATTAGAAAAATGCTACCCAACGAAAGGTTTTTTTATTGTCCGTTTATTTTGAATTGGATAAACTTTGGAAAAAGTTATCTTCAAATTCATTGTCTTGATTGTCATAGAAAAATTCTAGATATACTTATTTCAAAAAAACTTTGGATCGGTATAATTATTTCCGGTTCTGAAAAATTTCTGCCAGTCTTTCTATGCATAAAAAATACTCTTTCCCTTTTTCTATAAATAAAAAATCTCCAAATAGCATTGCCTCTATTGTTTTGTTGCCTTTCCTGTCTCCACTCCCACGTGCAACTCGAACCACTCCACTATCAATTTACCTTCTTAGTTCCAATGCACATGCAGCAGCAGCACTGCAACACATGCATTGAGTAAGTGGAAAGTAGAAACACATGGATAAACTTTTCAATTCATAATAGAGATGCTTGTCATTAGGCTGCACAAAAAATTCGTACTTTGTTATTCGATTCGAGTTTGATTCGAAAAAATTCGTAAAAACTTCGATTCGAAATTGAGTTCGTTCGAAATTAATTCAAACCAAACTAATTAGTTTGAAATTAATTCAAACTAAACTCAAACTGGACCTAGTTTGTTCGAAATAGGTTCACAAACCAAACTTAGTTCGAAATTAACTCAAATGTGAACCATTAATTTCCACTGATAACTTATGTTTGCTGATGAAAATATAAGGCCACCCAGTCCATAATTGCTCTCAGTTCTAACTTAAATTGTACTTTTAATACTTTAGATATTTGAAAACTTTGGTGATGTTGCTCCTGTTGGCTATTTGAAAAACTTTGGATAATGTGATTGTACTGAACTTTGATTGATTGTACTAAACTTTGGTGTTTGATATAAATTTTGGTATTTGTAATGAACTTTGATATACACTTTTGTGTACTGTGCAATTAGAATTCAAAATGTCCGAGTTTTTATTGAAGTGCTGTAAGTTCGAATTATGACCCAGTCATAAGTCATAACTCGAACTATTGTATCAATTTAAAAAAAAAAAATATGATATCATAACATGACATGACATAATCTATGTGATTAAAATATATGAACTATGTAACAGAATTTTGTACGCTAGAGCAATTTTCTTTGATATCGTAATCCAGAGATGTCTCTTTACTAAGCACCAAATTGAGAATGGAGTAGGTTCTGATGGCCCATTGGATCTACTTTTAGGTTCAACGAGCATGATAACCGTCCGATTTATACATAACCATTTGTGCGCACGGAATATTAAAACAGACACGCTACGAAGTTTAAAGCATTCTGCACGAATCTTAAAGCAAATCGACGGTGATTAAATCCATCGGACCTACTCTCAAGTGCACCAGATTCCATGTGCATATCAGCATATGTGTGAGAGAGAGATGAGTTTTGCGGGGATCCGTATCCTCCCAGGTACCTGACTCAACACAATTGAAATGGACGGCTCAGATTTATTCTCAGCCAGTTCTTGCTTGAAATAGCGCAGGGGCATTATTATTTGTGCTTTGAGTTTGTGCCTAAGTTAAAAAGAATAATTTTGGACCATCCGGTTCAATTGTACTCAGTCCGGTAACCTGAGGGATGTGAATTCGTTTGGGCGGAGACTGCTAGGAATTAATAGGCCAGTTCCCATGTTGCATGTTGGTTTTAATCAGAGGCGAGTCCACTCATGACATGTGGGGGTTAGTTGACCCTATTTGTTTTAAAAAAAATTATGTTAATATAATTTCGAGTAATATGTAATGGATATTGTAAAATTGATTCTCATTTGCAATACGAAAAATTTATATAATTGACCTTATTCACGTTTGACTTCCATAACTTGAATGTTTGATTCTGCGCTAGTTTAACAATTAACAAAGAATATATTTGCATGCATGGTTTCATCGGTTTTAAACAAGTAAGCTATGTTTGGATGACACAAAAATAGCTAGAATAGTAGCTATTCGGATAGCAATGTGTATCCAAACAACATTTTTGCTATTCGAAATAACTACAATAGCTGCTATTTTTTTTTTATTTGTAAATATTGGAATAACTACTATTCAGAAGTGTGAAGAGAGAGAAAAAAAATGCTTCCTTTTAGGTTTTCCACCAACACAGTCCCAAAATGACAAATTTGACACCACTTCTGCTATCTCCACGACATGACAATTCGTTTGAGATCCCACTTGTCTATCTTTCCTATTAATTAGCACATTGTTAACATTGTTCTTTATTGGTTACAGCTATTCACTATTCCACATGTACAATCCAAATAACATTTTTACTAATCCGGATAGCATCAGTTTCACACTAATCTGAAAATCACTACTGTTTCTCTATTCTTATTTACTATTCTCAAATTTCATTATTCTAAATATTCTAGCTCTCATTCAAACGTACCTGCAGTCCTCAAATCAAAATGTGTTGCAGTTGGAGTGAGAGTGGAACAGTGACAGAGCAGAGTATATATGTGATGTTAAATGAAGAAATTACAAAACTCAATCATCTTTATTTATTTATAATTAAACAAATTTGTATATATTTTAAAAATAGAATTACTATATTTTCTTATTTTGTAATTAGAAATTACGTACTACATCTTTAATGCTCTTCCGTGCAAAGTGACTTGTGTGGTGCAAGTGCAATAAATTAATGGGGCAATTTCACATATACCCTTCAAAAACTTCAAAATTATGAATTTTTCCCTCTAAACTTTGAAATTACGTATTTCCCCTTTAAATTTCAAAAACTCACAAATTTATCCATTTTATTGTCTTTTATATTAAAACTCATTCTAAATTTATAAAATACCTATTTTACCCTTTATGAAAAGCATAAAATGCTCAATCAGACTCAAATTTAAATTTGAAGAGTTCCTCTACCGTCCGATCCACGAGCATCGCATTAAGATCTGTGCGCATCGCTTCAATATCTATACATGTTCGCTTCAAGATCTGTGTTGATCTAACACGCACAGATCTTAAAGCAATTCCGATCCACACGCATCACATTAAAATATGTGCATGTTGCTTCAATATTCGTGTGTGTTCGCTTCAAGATTCGCACTGATCTCATTAAATGACACCTTCACTGTTCAAAACTAAATTAGCCGAGATATTTTCATCAATAAAAAAAATAATAAGCCGAGATATCCATTGTAGAAAAAACATAGTAAATAGTATACTATACTATACTATGATATGCCTGCAATTGCATGAAGAAAAACCTCCGCTCCCTCACTTTCCAACTTCCAACATTTATTTTTTTACTTCTACCTCTATTCGACCTTGATAGTTGAAACATAGTAGTATCAAAGGATGTTGAAGCCTCATCTTATTTCAGAAAAAAAAAAACAAAAAAAAAAACAAAGCACCAATACCCAAAGGACCTGAACACTACCATTCATATTAAGTCAACAACAAATTAAGCCCGAGTAGTCTACACATGTACTCTACACGGTCTCGTGGATCAACATATTCATTACAGCGAGGAACATTTAAGAGAGCCCTCATAGTCTTCATGGGCTAAATTATTTCGATGGCCTATTAGCCCGTAGTCTCCATTTACTGGATTGGGTCGGTTGGGCCAGGTATTGAATTTAAATCATTTTCTTTCGTCATAGCTAAATAACAAGCAATCACACAATTTGCTCCGCCATGTAAATTGTAAAATGAACCGATCGAGCTAGTTGGACAACAAAGTTCATGAGGTTTTAAATTCATTTGAGAAATACCAAGTGGTATTGTGTGAAAACAACTTTCTTGTGAATCTTCATGGGGTTGGTGGTTTCTCAATTCTCATTTTAAAAGCTTACAAAATCGACGACCTTATGACCTCATAATTGATAATTTATTCTCAATAAAGCATACATGTCAAAAATTATTATTACAACCGAAACAAAAGATTAAATAACTCGTCTCTATACAGAGAAATTTATGTTCAAATTTCGAGAATAACATCTAAAAATTATTGGAGTGTACTATGACCTTTTAATAAAAAATAAAAAAAACTCTTACATGATGAGATGTTGGAGAAAACCTTAAGTTCTAGTGTTGAATTAAAAATTTTTTTTTTTATAATGAGAACATCATTACAAATGAAAAACAAAAAAAATCTTAATAAGAATTAAAATTAGATACATACCGTCTTATTCCTCCACTATTAAAACTATAATGTCATCCTCAGCTGTTAGAAGTGTTTTATTAATTATAACATGCATGCATGGTTTGTTGTCACTAAACAATTATAATTAAAATAAGCTAAATTTGTTTCTGGCTATTTAGTGTTTAACTAAAATAAGTTATAGAGTTAATGTTTTTTTGTGATTTTAATTTGATTTGGTAGTTCTTTTATTATTCAAAATAATATATTTCTGATATGTTAAAAGTTTTTACAATATTAGTACTATCTTTTTATGAAATGTTTTTAGCATTGAATTTTCCATTTCAATGTGTTGGTTTAGTTCTTTTCATATGAGTAAGTTTTAGTACAATTAAAACTATTTCTTTTTTCACATAAATAAAAGCATATGCGTGAATTATATAGTGCTAGTTCCAGTACATCATATTTGGATTATGAGTAAAGATAAAATGTCCCATCATGCTCCAACATCATTATCTCTATTTATAAAGTCGAAATAATCGATCCGAACCGTTCAACAAGATCTTCATACTAAAATGTGCTTGGATAACAAATTTTAGAATTTTTAGAATTTTTTTATTAATTGTTTAGAGAGGTACAAAATCAATATATTTGAGTGGTCTAGAATCTTCTAAAACCAGTGATTTTGTACCTATCTTAAAAAATAGCAAAAAAAGCTCCAAAAAATGTAAAATTTTGTATCCAAGCATATTTTAATACGAATATCATATTGAGCAGTTTGGATCAACTGTTTAAATTTTAAAAATATAAATAACGATATTGAAGCATGACGGGACACAAAACCAATGAGATATTTTAACCCTACTCTTGGATTATATATGAGCTAACAGGTACACACCAATACTAGCAACGTTTAGTGTCATTTTTGTCTTGGAATTTCTTTTAGTTATAAGTAGTGCTATATTTTTATAATGCATGTTTAAGAAATAACATTCATCACTTTATGCATTCTTCAACTTTTTGTTTTTAATTTAGAAAATTAGTTCCGGATTTCTATTTGAATACATGAGTACGGAGAATTTAATTATCACGTTAGCAATGTATATTATAACATTATGCAAAATATAAATATAATATTAATAACTGAAAATAGCGTAGAACTAGGGTGTTCTTAAGCTCACCCAAGTCTCTTTGTGAGCTTAACTCAAAAATATATTGGATTGGCTTCAAACAATATATTCAAACCGTTGAAACCAATCTAATTCATGAGTGATGCATTTACATGTCAAATTTATAATTTTTTCGAACTAGTTTAGTATAAGTCAATTGGTAAAAAAATGATGAAAAATGACCTCATTAAAATGAATTGATAAATCATCTTTTTTTGACCGTTTGACTTCATACTAAATTAGTTCAAAATTTTAAAAATTTGACATGTAAACGCATCACTCATGAAGTAGATCGGTTTCAACTGTTTAGATGCGTCGTTTGAAGTCAATCTGATAGGTTTTTGAGTTAAGTTCACAAAGGAGCTTGGTGAGCTTAGAACACCTTAGTTCTACTCTGAAAATAATATATGAATGTCTGAGGGAATTTTTCAATAAGAAAACACGTAACCCTCTAATAATTTTTTTTTGTGAAAATTAAAATTAATATGAAGTATTTGAACAATTATGTCATCTAAAAATATATCTAAGAAATATGCAACGGCAAAATAGTTTGAAATATTTAGAAATCTATAACTTTTGAAAATCAGAAATTAATTGTCGCACCATAAATATATAAGAATTAATGGTAATCAAGAATTAAAATTTACCAATAGACTACCTCAGGTGGGATCAACTAAACAGTTTCTCTCTCTCTCTCTCTCTCTCTTTGCGTGGCAAAGCCACCTTGGTCCAGAGCCCAGAGAGCTACACAGGAGGACACAGCGCTGCTTAAAGAGATGCATTAGCACTCTTCTTCCAGGGACATGCATCATATGATTCATACTCGTTTATATATATATATTCGCTTGTGATCTCTCGCACCGTGCAAATCGATCCTTTAATTGTTTCTTTCCAACTCCTAATCTCCTTTCTTAGTTTTAACTTTTAACTGTTTTGCATGTAACTGCATTCAGTTTTCGGATGTCGGTGTTTGCGTCTATATATATGTGTGCATCACCAACTGTGGGAGTAGTCCTGGAATTAAAATTTAAAATTTGTTTGGAGTTTGAATGAGAATGGAACAGTGATATATCGGATGATATGTTTGACAAGGCGATCGAGTTAATATGAGTTACATCAAAAAAAAATTTCTTTAAATCAGGACAAAAATATATAATAATATAAATTATCTGAATCCAAATTCTGAGGAACAATAAGAGGAATAATTGCTAAAAGCACTAATAAAAGTACATATCATAAACTGCATCTAGGATCAAATAGGCAGCAATGCTGGACTAAAACAACATATTTTCAAAAGGTGTTAATTGTTCAGTCAAGAAACTTAATTGGTTGTATTAATTGTTCAAGAAGAAATTAAACATTGAACTCATTTTAAGCTAATCAAACATTGAACTCAGAAATTAAACCATCTGCAATTAGTTGATTTCTCCTCTTTTTATGAGGTTACTTCCATTGCTAATCCAATCGATCAGATGACGACGAATTTCAGGGACTAGGGATTCATGAAAGAGTCTTAAGCTTATCAACCAACCAAACATTAAGCTATTGCATTCTAATCTTATCAGGTCGGAGAGAGTGTAAAGGGGGAATTTCGAACCTGAGAGCAAAATCAACTTGCAAAGAGAGAAATTGAGAGATAAATCAAACAAACGAACACAAGAGATTTTTACGTGGGAAACCCTCGAAGGGGAGAAAACCCACGGCCGTCGCCTCGCGCACAAATCCACTATTGTTCAAAGAGTTAGGTTACAGCGATATCAACTAGAATAAAAAGAGAAGATCGCTAATGTATAGTGTTAAAACAAAAACAAGCCAACAGTAAAAGGCCTAAATCTGGGCCGTACATACAAGACATGAATTTGGCTAATCTGGACCGTCGGATACAAGGATTCATATGCAATTAACTTCTCGAAAATAATTTTCGCCGGGTGTTCTCTCCAATTGGTAGATTAGAGAAGTTTCAGTACAGACAGGCTGTACTTTTTAGAACCTTCGTATACTCTTGATTCAGACCGCAAGGTGAACAGTCCTACTCGTTCGTATAGTCGGGTATCGATCCACAGGGACGACTCAAATTCTGAATTTCGACTCAACCTAGTTAGGTACTAGAAGTTTGAAGTGGTGTTTGAGTTGTTTATATTTCCTAATCCAATCAACAAATGTAATAACAGAAAACGAAAGCAATTAAATGTTTGGTTTTGGACTACTGTAAAATAAAGGCGTTTCAAGGGTTTCAGACTTCATCTTCAACTTTGCTGCTCTGGACTTGTCACGCGACCTGCACACTCTCGTATGCGACCTTGTGACGCGACCCGCATGCTTTCACATGCGACCCGCGTGGTCCTGGAGCTGACACTGAATGTTTCTGATTCTGGTTGTTTAAATCGTGTAAGGTTCGATTGACCGTACCTAATGTCACTAAACCTCAACTCTCGTGTATTGGCTTAATAGACCTGGTATGGAATTGCAATTTCACCTTCTTAGATTCAATTCAAACCTAAGTTCTAATCCCGTTTTACTAAAGGTATCTACAACTCTTTCGACTAATGGAAATTTCACCTTTCGGCTACTATTGATCTCACCTCTCGGATCTCAGACCTACCTCAAATACTTAACCTAACTTGCAAGAAACATCAAGGCCAAATTACAAAAAGAAATGCCATAAGCAATCAATAGTAGACAATCAAGAATCAATCAAGCAATTTAGGTCAAGCAATTTCAATTAATACAAGAATCAAGAAACACGAATAACAACTCAGATTCAAACAACATTCATTATCAAGCAAAGTTCTAGACTACATCTAAATCCCTCAAACTGAAAATCTACTCAAACATGATAAAAGATAAAAGAAAAGAGATAGAGAGAAAGCAAATCATCATGGAGGAGAAGAGAATCGAAGAGGATCAAGCTTTAATCGAGATCTTGGCCGAATTCCACCTCTGACTCCAGATCGCCCTTCTCTCTTCCTGCGCGCGCCAAGCTCTCAGCTTCAAACTCCGATCTCCCTCTCTGTCTGTGAATTGAATTCTGGACTGGATGATTCCCTTAATTCGCGCAGGCCCAGCAGTATATATAGAAATCTTACTGGGCTTCAATTGGGCCCTGGCGCAATTAAGTCGACGCGACCCGAATGGCTTCGGATGCAACTCGCGTCGGGTTGGGTCTGGTGCGCGCTGTGAGAGTCGCGTCTGAGGTCGCGCTGGGCTGTGATGCGACTCGCGTCAGGTGGGACGCGGCCCGCATGGAGGAAGTCAGAACTCTGCCCTTTTGCCTGTTTTCGCCTATTTCCTGCAAGTGATAACCAAAACGCAGCAGTACCATATTCTATTGATATTCAATGTAAACAGTGCCATTAATGGTTCAAAACATGATATCTGGTTTGGAAATAGGCCGAACAATAGATCTAATAATGAGACATCACCCGGGCTCGACAGAGCGGTGCTTCGTAGCCTCAGACACCGCTCGCAGGGGGCTGCCGCCCCCCTGCCACCCCCCGCATAATCCTAGAATCAGGCCCACATACATAACAGAGAGGAGACAGACAGCGGGGAAAGATGCGGAGAGGCGAGCGAAGACAGCCATTACGAAGGAGGTGGGAGGGCTTGAAGAGGGAGAAGAGGCAGACACGATCGATCTCAGATCTCAGAAGAAGAGATTCATTTGGCAGCAGGACGGGCAGATAAAAATATTATTATAATACAAGAATCAATCCAAACTGTAGAATAAAATTGAATGGTTCAGATTAAAGAAAAGGAGAAGCCGGTTTTTCTACAAGAAAAGAAGACATGTGGGATCCATGTAAAATTACCCAACTAATTGGATTACGGAGTTCATTTAATTTTAAGTTAATTTGAGAAATACCAAGTAGTACAGTGGCAGTGAAAACAATGTTGTTGTGAATCCTCATGTGGTGGTTGTTTTCCCTCAATTCTCATTTTAAAAGCTTAGGATGCGGATGTCCTTATTAACTTACAATTCATAATTTATTGTCAATAAACATGTGAAAAAAAAAAAAATTAGAACCGAAACCATAGAAGCAAATTTTGTGAAAACAGTTCTACATACATAAAATAATATACATAATTAATAAGATGTTGGAGAATACCATTACCCATATAGTTCATGTAAAAATAAATGATTTTTGCTTATATTTTAGAAATACATTTCTTATGCATTCTGCTAGCTTTTTTTTATTTAGAAAATTAGGTCAAGTACATTGAATACATGAGAATGGATAATTTATCTCGTTAGCAATATATTATTTTATGCTTTTAAATACTAATATTATTCTTTTTCTAATTCTAGATAATGATACTGGTTGTTAACTTTCGTGAAGTTAGACACATCCACATATTAATAGACATTCCTAAGATGATTACTAATAAGAGGAAAGCAGCTAATCATAATTTCATGATTGGTTAAGAATTCATACAAAGTGCATCATTATTAAAGATTTTATTTCAGAAAATCATTATTATAAACGACAAGATTAAAGAAGTAATATTTAAATCATGATTTTTTAATTTTTATGGTACGTGATTTAATCTTTTTATATTTTGTAGCCGAGCAATTGAGATAGGGGAGGTCAAATATTTTATTATATTTATAATTGTACTTGGGTTTTCTTATGTTGAGTTGGCAAAAATATACTTGAGATTTTATATTGTACTTGTGTAACATTTTTTTCATATTTTATTTGCCTTGAACTTGCTTGATTAATTGATTTAATTTTGTTTTTTTCTTGATCAGTGTTTAATTACATAATCAAGCAATCTTAATATAAATAATTGAATTATGGACCATTGGTGTAATATGCATATTATCATCATTTTGTAAACCGAATTAGCAGAGTACAAACCAGTTGGTAAGGTCAAGTGGAGATACAATGCCTTTGAAGCAGTGTTCTAAATAGCGCGCTATAGCGTTTTGGACCCCAACGCTACGCTACAACATCAAAATGCGCTATTTGCGCTACGGCCGCTACAGCGCTATTTGCGCTATACAATATGGGTTTTTTTTTTTTTTTTTTAAGCAATTATATGGGTTTTAAATAAAGATAAAAAAAATCTCAAACCGAAATTGAATTTGTTGCTACTTGCTACAAATAAATCCATTTGAAATTGGGAATAGAAATTGAATTTGAATAGAAAAAAAGTCCAAACCGGAATTAAAATTTGAATAGAAAAAAAAAATAGATTATGTCATGAATCATGATACTTAAGATATTTTTAATAGGAAAAATCGATAGTTTATGATATTACTATGGATATTTTGAACCGCAATTTGGACTTTGTACGGGTTCACTATGAATATTATAATTTCTTAATTACTTTGGTGTTATTTATTGTTCTATGAGACCTTAGATAATGGTTGATATTTAGTACAAATATTGAATATACGAAATGTAAAAAAAAAAACGCTATTTGGAATAGCTTCCGCTATAGCGACGCTATTCGCTATAGCTTTTTTTTTAGCCTTCCCGCTACGACGCTATAAACGCTATTTAGAACCTTGCTTGAAGGTTAAAGTTTTTGCTTGTTGGTGATTAGAAGGATTAAAGATGAATCAAACCTTTGGATTAGTTTTGCATGGGGGGAAACATGTACAGCAGGGGGATGCATGCTATAACACTTAATTTCATAGGCTCTGAATTTGTGAACCTGTTCACTTGCTTGGATTGCAAAGTGAATAGTGTGTTACCTACATTGCTTTGTAATTTTATTTTCTTGTTTCTAGGGGTGTCCAATGACACCCGTTTACCCTACCCGTATCGTATTCGATAAGACGGGTATGGGTAAGGTTTTTTTTCCGTTAGCTTATTGAGTATGGGTATGGGTAACATTTTTTTTTCATTAGATAAACGGGTATGGGTACGGGTAAAGATTATTTCGTACTCGTTGGGTACGGGTAATTATATGAAATAAATTATATATAGATATATCAATATTATATTCAATTTATTTATTTCTCTGTTTTCCATATTGTTGTATCAATGCTGAAGAAAAATGTATGCATTTTGTTATAAGAAGAATATTATGCTAAACATATTACTTTTTATTTGAATGTTTTGTTATTTAGTTAACAAATTGAATTTGTTAGAAGAGATAATTTGTGATTTTTATTTTATTTTTGCTTTATAAAAAACTATTAGTTAGAATTAATTGCATATTTGTATTTTCATATTTATATTAGTAATTGTGATGGCGTATGTATGACGTGATGAATTTAGATGGTTTATTTGTAAAAATAGTTAAACCATTATATTAGTATTTTCGTTATTCGCCCACTACCGTTTCGTTACCCATTAATCATAATGGATATGGGTAGGGTAGGGTAAGACAAATTCTTAACGGGTATGGGTATGAAAATGGTTCCACCCTACCCGTATCGTACCCATTGACACCCCTACTTGTTTCCTAGGCTGGTAGCTTTTACCACGCTTTTAAAAAAAAAAGAAATAAAATATAATTATGTGTGGTGAATGTTATGCAAATTGAGGAACAGGAACTGTAAGAAGCTTAGGTTCTTTCTCTGTTTCTAATTTATAATGACAAGAGCCAAATCGATCTCAAGTCTTAACATTATATTACATAACCCAACGGTGATTCAAAACTCCAATTAAGCGTAATTTGTTCTTACATTTGTCACCTCACCTCCAGAATCCAGATGAAGGTTACAAGAAGCTCAAAGATTATTGGAATAGAAATTAAGGTCCCTAATACTCACCCAAACTTCACACCATTAAATTACAACCTAATTAATACCACCAAATAAAATCTAAATAAAATCACTTAATAACATATATGACACCCAATTGATTTAGCTGCACAAATCTTTATAACCATCGCTGCCTTCTGAACATTCTGATGTTTCTGCTTGCCTCACAACTGCTGATCTCTTAAAGAATTCTATGCAATCTTTCACGGCTTCACTCCGGTGTGAATCGAGATTCTGATGCACTCGAGCCGGTGGTACGGCCTGATGTGTTTCCGTCGTTCTTGAAACAGCTGATGATAGCATAATTAGCCCAAGAAGCACCTCGCGCAACCGGTTGAACAAAGACATCGGTGTGTGTGTGTCGAAGTTGCTTGCTGACGGCGCAATCTCGGCATGCATGTAATGGTGGCTGCTGACGAATCCATAGTCTGTCTTCTCACTCTCCTTGCTTGATGCATTTTGGTTGATTGTACTGAAATTTTATCAGGGTATTCCCTTGTTAATATATATATGATTCATGCCTTTCATTTGGTTATATTGAAACATATACTGAACTTTTATATATATAAATATAATAATTGAAATTTCATAGTAATGCCTGAAACATTCAATTCCATTACAAACAGCATGGGCACACAAATACTAAATATATACAAGATTTGATTATCTTCTGATAATAATTAATTAAATCAATCACTAGCTTCCTCTGATTAAGGCGGCATTTATGCACAGTCTAATTTGTCTTTTCCTTCCTGCACTTGTTAATTTGTTTTGTCCACTAGTGACATGTGTACCAAGTATCAAAACAGATCAAATTTAAGGAGCATTTCCTGGATTTTACTGTTCCCCAACTTGACAACACCACCACTTATGGGTCCGGATCTCTAAAGTAACTCAATTTTTTGGTTTTGGATCGGGACCGTCCGAATTGAATCTGTCGCTCGAGATCGTATCGGGATTCGAACTTGTCTCTCTCAGGATGCGTGCTAGATTGCAACGGATCTCATGTGGCGCTACATACGCAGCGGGACGTGTATAGGAACCACTGCATTTAGGTAATTAACCGGAACAAATCTAGACTAGAAAGTGCTAAAATTATAGCTGTATTTTGTCAAATTCGGATATAATTAAATAAATGTCAAAATTTAAAGTAAATCCTCATATATAAAATATGAACATATTTCAACGAAATGAAAACAAAAAAAAGTATTATTTTTTATTTGATATGATTAAAATTTATAAAAAATTTATTTATACATACCGAGAATATATTATGAATAATTATGATATGAAATAAGTTTAATTATCTGTCCGGTTTACATCTTATACAATGCTGTACTTGTGGATCATCGCAGTCGGAGGTTGTAGAACACTGGAAAAACATGGCTTCAAGATGCACTGTATCAAGTATCCACCATATGTTACTTGATGAATGGAATCAGATTTTACACATTCTCAGCACTATATCTTTTACACATGAACTTGATACTATATCTTGGTGTTGGGATGCCAATGGAATGTTTACAGTTAGATCTTTGTATTCATTTTTGAATTTTCCTGGAATTAAATCAGTTCATCCCTGTGTTTGGTGGCAACTACCAATTCCCCCAAAAATAAAAGCATTTATGTGGTTAGTCACTAAACACAGAATCTTAACCAAAAAAAATTTGCAAAACAAAGGATGGACTGGTGACATCACCTGTCAGTTCTGTACTCACGATGAAAATTCTAATCATTTATTCTTTAGATGCTTTTATGCCCAACAGGTTTGGATGTGGATGGGGGATTGCCGTCTTCGATACCACTCATGGTCTTCTATCGCAGATATCATTCAATTTGCTTACACTCTTCCTCGCAATAACAGAATAGCTTTTCTGATAGTAGTCTGTGCTGTCATATGGAGCATTTGGAAACATCGAAATGACCTGTGTTTTAATAATACCAGAATTTATACTGCCCGAAACATTATCTTACAAATCTTGTCTCTTGTGTCTTATTGGTCAGGTACAATTAAGGAGGATATCCAAGAGGCACTCAAGGCATGGACTCCTCAAGACTTGGATGAGATTCCTATCCAAGTGGTGACCCGGCTGACGACTTGATGCTGGATTGGGTCACTGGTGACTCCAATGAAGAATGAAGTTTATTTCCCTTTATATCACACTCATTTTGTTGTCAGTTTTTGGTGCTTTGCATCAATAGGCTGTTTTAGAGTGTGTCTTTCCATTACTATTTTTCCAGCTTCTGGGCATGTGTGCACTTTGATATACTTCGGTAGTGTAGCTGCCTTAGATTACTTTAGTGCTTTTTGGTTTATGTTTGGGTTTATATCAGATACTTTGGACTGATCTGCAGAGCTTATGTGATTAGGGGGTCTTGTAAGTTACAGTTTCAAATTAATGAAACGGGCTTTTTGCCTTTTAAAAAAAAAAAAAAGTATCCACCATATGAAAAATGCCAGAATTTTGTTCAGTCTTTTGTCAGCTTTCAAATTAAAAATCAAAACACATGCATATCTTCAATCACAGTTTTGGTCGGTGCAGTGCAGCCATACTAGTCCGGCCACTAGAGCTGTAAACGAATATGGATATCTGTCCGGATAACCGCTCCGAATCCGAATTTAAAACGGATACAGATATCGGATACGGATACGGATAATTTTTTAAAAGTATAAACGGAGCGGATATCCGCACTATCCGGATCCGAAATTTCAACTTCTCCGCCTTCGCTGTAACTTGATTTTTAGCGGTTAATATTTCCTAACTCCTCTCCATTCTTATATCTTATCCATTTCTTTATCTTTTTTTAATTTAGTGTTGTACTAAGTTCATTATGACTCAATTATCTGACAATTATTCGTTTCGTAACCTTATTCGAATCCATATCCGTGGATTATCCGCTCCGTATTCGTATCCGTTTAAGATGGATTTGGTTTTGAATTTTGATATCCGTATCCGTATCCGCTCATTGAAAAACGGATACGGATTTGGTATCAGCATTATCCGCCTCCAAATCCGCTTCGTTTACACCCCTACTGGCCAGGGTCCGGATCCCCTAAAGTAACCCAATCTTTGGGTTTTGGATCAAGACCGTCCGATTCAAATTCGTCGCTCGAGATCGTCTCGGAATTCGAGTTTGTCATCGGAATATGTACGCTCAGTTCGCAGATGGATTTTCACGGATTCGAATCAGACGGTCCCGATCCAAACCAAAAGATTGGATTACTTCACTGAATCCGAATTCTACCGGCCACGGATTCTTCTCATATATATAGAGAGAGAGAGTTCGGTTAATACGATTTTAGCAGCACTTCAGTTGAAATGCGGTCAAGATGGTAACCGTCTGATTTGTTATAGAATCCGCGTTGTGATTATCCAGAAAAATGTTAACGGAGCGCTCATTTTATCTCCGTTAGCTAGGGACGCTGAAGAATCCTCTCTTAGAGCGCTCTTGTTTTTATCTCTCTAGCTACTGTATTTCACTACTATTTTTTTTTTTTTTTTTTTTTGGGAAAAACCTGGCAGTGGCTGCCTAGGCTCGAATATATTGGTAGTAATTGAGTTTTACATCTCACATGCTTGGAATAAAGTACTCAACAAACCATGATTACAAACAAGTAAACAAACCAAAAAACAACGAAAGCATACTACCCATAAATAAACAGCACTATAATTATTGCACTAGTCAGGTTCCAGTAGAAGGCTGTGGTTCACCATTCTTTTCTTTCCACAAGTCTTTCACCACAACAGAGCTTCCCCAACTATTTTGTGTACCACTATCTAAGGCTGCTGTATTTTGTCCGAGAAAATTCGTTCGTTTTTTTGTCTCCAAATCATCCAACACGTACACCAAAATAACGAGTCCCACCACTCGGCCTGCTCCTCCCCCTCCAATTGCGCTTGCTCCCTTGATTTAGCTATTATATCTTCAACCGTAGTCCTTGGCACCATAATGCGGAACCCCATTTGCAGAGACAGCCCGAACCAGATCTGTACCGCATTGGGACACAAGTATTTCACTATTTCCTTGGAGCTCCCCTCTCTCTCTCTCTCTCTCCAGTGTCGTGCTCCATAGAGAGCAACTCTCGCAGAATTGCTAAGACCCTAAGTTACCCTCGATACCGCTCTCCTCTCTCTCTCTCCTCTCTCTTTCTTCCTTATCTCCCTTGACCCTGCTCCCTCAACCCCACTACCCTAACCTAAGCTACAGAGCACTCTGTCGCCTCTCCCCCATTTCGAACCACTGTGATGTGATGCCAAAAGATTAGTGCAAAATGAGATTGGTTTTACTGGAATAAAGTATACAAGTGGCTTCTTATTTTTGTATTGCATGATGTCACTTCAGTGTTATTTTTCGATATTTCTTGGCATCTCTCAATGTTTAAGCATGAATTGGGATTCAACTGGTATAATTCCTCATAGAGCAAGTACAGAAAAAAAATTAAAGGTCATTTTTTTTTTTTTTTGTACGTACACTGGAATCTATCAATGAAGTTACAAAGTAATATATGATTATGAAGCACCAGTTATGACCGGAAGCAAAACTATGAACACAAAAATTGGAGCAAGTTTGGGAAAAGCAACCTTGATTGAAAACAGATGGCAATTGGTCGACAAATTTAGTGAGAGATAAAAAGTTTCCTTATCATTTTCCTGTATTAATGACCATACCTATACGAAGCATGACATAATTAAGGTACCTTACCTGTACCAACAGAAGGTTAGCTCGTTATGCACAATTTGGGAATAAGGGTTCAAAACTTGCTACAAATGCTTACAATTATTTTGTTTTATTATATGCAAAACTATGGAGATGTCAAACAACACTCAAGATGGCCCACTGTAACAGAAGAGCAATACCATAATGACATGCTGTAACAGGAATTGATTAGGCTACTGTAACAGAATTAGTTAGAAAAAAATTAGACTAGATATATGAATGTAATCTTGCTCAATATAAAGCTATGTAAACTCTGATTACAGAATCAATGAAAGAAATCAAAATTGCTCCCATTACATGATTATGCCTCTATTATAATATGTTTTTTGTTTAGCAATTTACAATTAGGAAAAGCACCTCAACATCTCGAAATTTTTTCTCAGTATATTTCTTAAACTTCAAATTTAATTGAATTTAAAATGTCTTGTACTAGTAGGAACCAAGAGGTTCACTTTCATATTGATTATGCAAAAAGAAGTTTAATTGAATTTCATATGTAAGGTTCTCAGCTTTTGATTATTTGAAACAAAAAAGTTCGATCGATTTATAATTTGTTATTTTGAGATTTCTGGCTTGCAATTCAATAACATTTTTTTTCTGACAACAACATATAAAACTGATATTTCTGATTGCATATTTTTATTTGAAACTGGTACAATACTCTAGACAAATGTTAGATGACGACATATCAAGCAAAACTGATGACAAAAATACATAAAACAGCAAAAGAAAATATGAGTAACCTATAGTCCAAAACAACACAAGAGAATAAGTAATAAAGATAAATATTAAAACAGATAACCAGAGTAAGCAATAATAAGCATTTTAAAGTAGCATTCAAGCATTATCATATGAAGATATACATTCCAGACACCACTCAGTACTTTTACTGGCATGTCTCCCTACCTGGTTATTTCACTACTGGTAACATAATCCTTTATGCTTGCTTAATCTCGTACTATCTTTCTATACCAAAATATAACTATCCCTTTGTATAGAAAATATTACTTTCCCTTTCTATCCCAAAATATAACTACTTTACTACCCCTTCACTGTCATCTTCATGTTCATGTGCCTTGGATCGTCGTTTCACCAGTATTCATCTATCAGAAATCGTCCATTTCACTGTAGATTAAATCATAAAATTTGAGATTACTAAAAAAATGTTACCCAGAAAGATCAAATACTAGTTCATTACAGACAACTAATATTTGAGAATCATTATATTGTTTCGCAAAAATTCCAATTTTCCCTAATATATATACGAGGAGAGATCAAATTACACCTTTTTTTTTACACACTTTGACACCTACCATTTTCAAAGTCCAAATAGTCGATCCAAACCGTTCAACATGATGGATATATTAAAATGTGCTTGGAGATCAAATTTTACATTTTTTGAATTTTTTTACTATTTATTAAGATGGTTACAAAATCGTTGTTTTTAGACCATTGAAAAACAACGATTTTGTAACCATCTTAATAAATAGTAAAAAAATTCAAAAAAAATGTAAAATTTGATCTCCAAGCACATTTTAATATGGTGATCATGTTGAACGATTCGGATCGACTGTTTGGATTTTAAAATCGCAAAATTAACCTATACAAAAACAGTGTCAAGATTTGTCAAAAAAAAGAGTGTAATTGGATCCCTTCTCTCTCTCTCTCTATATATATATAGAGTAGAACTGGGTGTTCCTAAGCTCACCAAGGCCTCTCGTGAGCTCAACTCTAAAACCTATCGAATTGACTTCAAACGACATTTCTAAACCGTTAGATGTTCAATCTATATTAAAATGTGCTTGGAGACCAAATTTTACATTTTTTGGAATTTTTTTACTATTTATTAAGCCGGTTTGAAAACCGCTGTTTTCCAATGGTGTAGAATTTTAATAAAAACAGCGGTTTTCAAACCATCTTAATAAATAATAAAAAAATTCCAAAAAATGAAAAATTTGGTCACCAAGCACATTTTAATAGATTGAACATCTAACGGTTTGAAAATGTCATTTGAAGTCAATCCAATAGGTTTTTGAGTTAAGCTCACAAAGGGCTTGGTGAGCTTAGGAACACCCTAGTTCTACTCTCTCTCTCTCTCTCTCTCTCTATATATATATATAATCAGATTCAAGACTAATAATGTTTAGTTTGCTCAAACTTAGATCCATTTCAGTAAGATAATCAGAAATTTCAGCACCGAATTGGTACGACCATGAGAAGTTTCCAACACATTTCTTAATTGAAAATTAGATGAAAGTTATAGATGTATATCAACTAATTCATATATAGAAACACAACATGTACAGAAATGGTACCATTAAAACAAGGAAATTGTTCTTTAATCAAACATATGCCTTCAGAAATTGAATTTCGCTTTGTTAATAGAACAATGACCAACTCAGATTGTTTCGAACAGCAATTTGAACAAGATAATATGATACAATTTATAAGTTAGCGCTCTCAGGTTGTTAAAACAACACAAATCAACCAAATTAGGGGAAACAGGTTTCATCCAAACAAGGAGAAGAGATAAGATAGAAGGGAGACTACCTGGATACGAAGGGGAGGAGGCGAATCCTTCAGAGAGATGAGAGTGGAGGAAGGGTAGCACCTGATGACGCAAGAGGGAGATGAGCATGAGAGAGAAGGAGCGGGTCGGGGCAAGGGACGAACCTGGAGAGGAAGAAAAAAGCCCCTCTCTCGGGCTTGTGGCCCTGTGATCCGGGGAAAGGTAAGATGCTTCGAAAGGGGTTCGCGGAGAGGTGAATCACGAGATTGTCTGAGCGTGAGAGAGGAAAAGAGAGAGGGAGACGAGAGAGAGGAGAACGAATTCAGATCCTCTGTGTTACTCGAGAAAATAAAGTGAGTCTCAGCCGGTGGATTTAAATTTACACGAATCTCAAAGCACAAATAATACTGCCCCCTCCAATCACCCGAATATCCACCGGCTGAGAGCTCATTTTATTTTCTCGAGTAACACAGAAGATACTGGTTCGAGGAGAACGGGAGAGGGTTTTGGCTTCACGTTTCATAAAATCAGCTAACGGAGCGCTCCGTTAATCATTTCCTTGATAATCCATCACAAGCGCGGATCCAAATTAAAATCGAACGGCTACGGTCTTGACCGCACTTCAACTAAAATGCTGCTAAAATCATATTAGGCGGACTATATATATAGATATAAATATAGGGATGGGCTATGGTGAGACGTGGAGTAAAATAAGTTTGTACTCCACGTAATATTTTTATTTTGAAAATCTAAACAACCGGTCTGAACCGCTCCACATGATATCCATATTGAAATGTGCTTGGAGACCAAATTTTATATTTTTTGGAATTTTTTTACTATTTTTTAAGTCACTTCGAAAATCGCTGATCCGGGTGAACAGTAGCAAAACAGTAAAAATTCTGGACCAATGAATCAGAAATTTTTAAAGTGGTTTAATAAATAGTAAAAAAATTCCAAAAAATGTAAAATTTGGTCTCCAAGCACATTTCAATATGGAGATCATGTTGAACGGTTTGGATCGGTTGTTTGGATTTTCAAAATTGAAATAATGAGGCGTGGAGTAAAAACTTGTTTTACTCCACGTCTCACCATAGCCCATCCCTATATATATATATATATATATATATGTATGGCTAATTTGCTTCCGGAAACACTTTGGCGAGGTGCTTACGGGTCATATTTTAGTATTTGATGTTCAAACAACAAATCCAAACCGTTAGATGTTCAATCTATATTAAAATGTGATTGGAGACCACATTTTACATTTTTTGGAATTTTTTACTATTTATTAAGCTGGTTTGAAAACCGCTGTTTTTATTAAATTTCTGAAGCATTGAAAACAACGGTTTTCAAACCAGCTTATTAAATAGTAAAAAAATTCCAAAAAATGTAAAATTTGGTCTCCAAGCACATTTCAATATAGATTGAACATCTAACGGTTTGGATTTGTTGTTTGAATATCAAATACTAAAATATGACTCCGCAAGCACTTTGGTCGAAGTGCTTCCAGAAGCAAATTAGCCATACTCTCTCTCTCTCTCTATATATATATAGATGGGTTATGGTGAGTTGCGAAGTAAGGATCTTGTTTTACTTCATGCTCATATCTCCGTTTTCAAAGACCAAATAGTCGATCCGAATCGCTCAACAAGATATCCATATTGAAATGTGTTTGGAGACCAAATTTTACATTTTTTTTGAAAATTTTTTACTATTTTTTTAGATAGGTAGAAAACTGCTCTTTTTGAATGGTTCCGGACCATAAAAAACAATAATTTTGAAATATTTAAAAAAAATAGTAAAAAATTTCCAAAAATTGTAAAATTTGGTCTCCAAACACATTTCAATATGGATATCTTGTTGAGCGGTTCGGATCGACTGTTTGGTCTTTAAAAACAGATATATGAGTGTGAAGTAAAACGATATTCTTATTTCGCAAACTAATCACCATAGCCCATCTATATATATACTGAGCAATGTATAGCAAAATAATTCCAAACTTGCTGCTGCGCCTATCAATAAAACCTATCAGAAATAATTGTCTCATTAAATTTCTCAAAATGAATTTGCCCTGCAAATGTGTTCTTAGATAGAAATTCTTTTACGAATCGGAATCAGCCCCCATTTGCCCAGGAATGGACTCCGCTGCTTTTCCAGTAGAAAAGCAGGATCCTCCTCTTCCGAATCCAATGATTCAAAATTCGTTGAGATTTGTGTATGAAATTTTTTTTTTATCGAGATACGTGAATAAAAATTTTGAATCGTTGAATTTGAAAGAGGAGGGTCCTCCTTTTCTGCTAGAAAAGCAGCAGTCGGACCCATTTGCCCATGATGTGCCATGTATTTTATTTTATTTTTAATTAAAACTGTTAAAATAATAAAGAACAAATGTGCACTCAAGAACATATTTGCAACTTGCATTTCTGTTTACAATATTCTTTTTTTGAGGCTTGACAGTGGATGTTAAGTTACATAGCGGTACAAGGAAAAATGCAAGTTGCCCTGTCAGTATTTTATCCAAAGAGACATCTCCTGTACCAGTTTGCGCCCCAGTACCTCTGGTGTTGCCCTGTCAGTGCTGTCACCTCGGAATACTGCCTCACTGCGTTGCCACCGAATCCACCAACAGATACCCAACATTCTGGTAACCCACTCTTTGTAATTCATGGTATTGAGCCCTCTGATCTCCTTCCATGACTTTTCCCATATGTCTTGTACCGGTAGTTCCTGTACCAGTCCTGCCGTCTTCACCAGTTTCCTTGTCAGTATCCTTGTACAGTTGTACCCAGCAAATTCTGAATATACCTCCACACCCGCCTTGCATACTGACATAGGAACATTAGATGCAAAATCGATTCATCACTCTTTTGATCACACATCACGCACTCACTGCTGCAAGGTACCTGGCCTCCTCTTGATTAGTACATCCCTTGTCAGAATCTTCCCCTTAAGCAATACATACCCATAAATTCTGACAGAAGGTGGCACTTTAGCATTCCAGACCCCTTTATTTTTGAAATTTATTTTTCCTCCCTCGCTAAATATTCCCTTTTAAAATACCAATACCATGACCCAATTAGCAGCTTTGATTGATCCGTACTGCGCACAAAATCATTGGTAAATCCTGAATTCCAGATACAATGTCACAAAAGAAAAGCCCGGTGGAATTAATTTGACACACTCCTCCTTTATAAAAGGCTCATTATTAAATTAAAAAGAGCCACATTGTTCTGTTCTGGGCTGAGAAAGCCCTTTTTCTTTGTTTATATGAACACGCCGACAAGGTTGGCGAATTTCTATATGGCCTTTGATGTGGTAAATGGAGTGAGGCTCTTAACAGTAATGTTTGTAGAGAATTCGGATAGGTTATAGTGCAACAATTCGAATCATTTTAATATTTGTTCAATACCCGAAAATCAGAATCCATGCATAAAATTAATTCCAAGATTAAAACAGAGTTTACCACTAGACGCGCAGCGGAAACTTCAAATCTAGTCTAGCAGTAGCCTTCTTCTTCTTTCTGTCTTCTCCTTTCGTTCTCGTGTCAGATTCGCGCAACAGCCCAGCAGTCACGCCTCTATCAGTATCCACACGAACAGGTTGATCAACTACTGTAATTCGGTATGCTAGTACCGAATTGACAGCCCCTTTCTTTCGTTCTGTCTCTCTTTCGTTTTCTGAAAAATAGAATAGAATGGCTGACCGAATTTTGTACAGATCATTGCATATTTATAAAACATATGCACCAGTTCGTTCGAGCCTATTCATGGCACCAATTCGTTGAGCCCTTTCAGAAAACTTATCTGATCTGATCAGATCAGATGAGAACAGAAAATTTGGGCCTAGTCCAATAAGAAATGACCCATATTAATTAATAATATGGCCCATAATATTCTGACCTTTTAGTACATTTCTAACAATGTTAACCATAGTGACAACTTAATTGTTCGGGAAAGATTCCGCGAGGTCAAAAATTCGTGATTCGGGAATAATTTGGGTATAATTTGGGAATGATTCGGAATAATCCGGATTAGAGATCTCAGTCCTACAAGGAAGCAAAAAAAAAAAATTCTGGAAAAATTCGGGAAAAATTCGTAAAATTCGCGAATTATTCGGGTATAATTCGGTCAAAGTTCGGTCAACCGAATAATTCGGCGTTCGGTTCGGCATCACCAAAAAAATGAATTATTCGGATATAATTCGGGTATTATACGCGAACCTTGTCACTATGATGTTAACAAAGAGGTTGGGTTTACCCACTACAGGAAACGCCACGTTCTAAGTTCTAACCTCCAAAAGAGGTTGGGTTTAAGCAGGCTATTATGAGGCCGTTCAATATAATTAGTACTTTGCATAATGACTACATATATAATTAATGAGTACACTTGGCAAATTATAAGCGAGTAGCAGAAAGTAAGTACGTAAAAATTTAAATAGTGGCCGAGCACAGGGTCTGTACTGTTAAGTGTTAACTAGTCATTTTTTGTGCAAGAAATACTGTTATTTACTTATTTTCCTTTCAAAAAATACATGGCCGAGCGAGCAGTCTGCTTCCCCATGTTAAACAAAGAACATCAATTCGAATATAACCATAATTTTATCAAAATAAAAATAAGGAAAATAACAATCCAAAGAAAAATTGACTACTCGACCAACGTGAATTTGAATTACCGAGATTTTCTAGCTTACAGACTTAGTTATTTCATTTTATTGAAACCACAGCGTACCAGGTACTGGTACCAAATACCTACAAAAACCACTTACATGCATACTACATATCACAGAAGTTTAAGCATCATGTTGTCTGAAAGTGAAAACTACCTAAAAACAGTCTAGAATATCATATAAACCCATCAACCAAACATATACCAAAACAATCATTTTAACAAATTAAACACCCCCTAAGAAATCTGACAATTATGTTAGCCTTCTTCACTAGAGTCGTTCCCAAACAGGCCACTTCTTTCCTGCAACAATTAACACTGACATGTCCTTCACCTGTAAAAGTGCATCATCAAACTGATTTGATAAATTTAAAACATCGATCACTAGGTAGAATGAAAGATAATTTGAGATGTAAGTGAAATTATTTGAGGACATATATTTTTTATAGAAGTATATATACAAGCCTTGAAAACATATATAATTTATTATTCCTAGCCAACCAAATAGATATACCACATATATAACAGCCCTACTTATAGATTCTAAAAGCAATCTGTCTTTGAGAGGTATAGATCTAGAGGCAAGGGTGACATTAATTTAATTTGATCACTTTTAGTGCTTCATGTACAGACTTTATCATATATTTAAGAGCCTTATATAGTACGAGAAAAATTAATGTAGTTAAATTTGTAGGGAAAGGGACCGTCAGAATAGTTTAATGGCGAGAACATATCCAATTTAAGTTAATTCCTAGTATATTGATTTGCAAGGCACTACGAAGGTCAGTATACAATGATGGCATCATATGAACTTTATATTCCACTAGCCAGCTTTACCCCACATCGATCTACTAATCTTAATCACAGCTAGTGTATCATTAAATGTGTAGAGCAAGATACTCAAAAACAAATGATTAATTATTAATTAATTTGTTCCATACAGATATATAATTAATTAATGATGATCAACTATATATGCATTCTAGCTATAAGAGATATACGTACTCTAATTTGAGTCTTAGCCTTCCCATCAAGTGTAATAATACTTCTAATTTGAGTCTAATGGTTTAATCATATACCAAATCTTTCTAATATTTTTTCCAAAAGTATACCTCTCAAACCACATCCTACTTTTTCAAGGAATAAGTACCTTTCACCACAAGGGCCAGACAGGATCTCTCTCTCTCTCTCTCTCTCTAGAATGTCCAAGTTTCAAGCAAAGAGCTTTAAGGTTGTGAAAGCAACCCACAGAGGCCAGAAAGGAAGAGCTAGGGTTGGCATCTGGCCAGCTAGATTAGTGCATGGCTTTACAAAGATACTGCTGGGGTTCTTTGCCTTTTCCTCCTCTAGGCCACAAATTTCAGCTAAAAGCTCACTTAGAATTCCCAAGGAAACCATCAATACCGATACGCCGAAACAGTCGTGGAGTGCCAATTTACATCCTGTCAATCAACACTATGATGAGGCGATAGCAGATTGTGTCGAGTTCTTCAACAAATCGTCATCGCGAGATATAAGGTTAAGAGCAACAAATATGGAGGATCTAATAGTTTAAATTGTTTGTTTATGCATGATGCAGTAGTTATGTTGTATTTAATTAGTCTCTCTACTCTCTCTCTCTCTCTCCTCTCTCTCCCTCTCTCTCCCTCTCTCGCATGTATGTGTGCTAGTCAAATGATGCATGTGTGTTCTAATTATGACATAAGTGTAGTTTCTCAAGTTAAATTGTTAATTAACAAAAGAAAATGCAATATCTTAAGCATAAAGATCGATGCCCAAACAGTGAAACAAGCACTTCAATAATTGTATTGTATATTCTCACTCTGTAATTCAAGCCAGATCAGCAAACAGGGAGCTTTACAACAGCAAAATGCAAAAGAAAATAAGCAAATACACTGTATGCAAATGTATGTGTTCAAACAAAATCACAAACTGATCCGCTAACATCAACTTTTTTGGTTAAGTCTGCTAAGCTTTCCTGTTCTTTAGTTTAGATACGAGCTTAGCCGACTTAACTAAAATGTGTAAAAGTTAGCAGATACCATTTTAATATTCATAAGAAAAAATGCAAAATTTCAATTCTTTCTGTAGTAATTTTTTTTTTCTTTTTGAAAAGTTCATCCTATGGTTAAAAAGTACAAATAGTAACGGTTGCTTGGAGAAGCTTCATGCACGGCTTTGACCTTTCTTCTTAATGAAAAGCGCTCCTATTAAAGGAATCAAAGGCTTCTTCTTGCTATTCTTCTTCTTGCTCATAGGCGAATCCCTTTCATTTCCAAGAGAAAATTGCCTCTCCAACATAATGGTTGTCGGTATCGGAGGCGTGTGAGTCACAGCCGGTGGACTAGCAAATGTGACATACCTCTTCTTTTGCAACTCAACTGTTGGTTTTGCTGGGGCTTTCTCAATCTCAACCTCATTTGAATTTTCAACGAACTTTAGATCCTCAGTCTCCATTTCTATGACCTTCTTCTCGGATGATTCCCGCTCCTTTAGCTGCTCAAGTTCAACCTTGGCCTTGTCGAGCTTTTCTTTTAGTGAGCTGATTTTTTCGGCCATTTTTTGGTTCTCGGCTCGTTCCCTCTCGAGTTCTTGTCTCGCATCTTCAAGTTGCGCCACAATAGAGCTGTGGTTTGATTCGGTCTTCTGCATCTTGCTCGCTGCCGCTCTAATCTATACAGATTAATTGTAAAATCATTAAATTTAAATTTCCATATTCAGTGAGATGTTTAGTTCTATTATAAAGCTGTAGCTATATTTTTTTTTTTTAAGGTTGGCGGGTTACCGCCAACAAATATATTTATAAGAAAAAATGTGTTTTTATTACAAAGTAGTCCTAGTATTTAAAGCCCCTCCTCACTCTATACAATCAATGCTATTATTTTGTCTAAATGGCTAGACCGAATTCTAACACTAGCTATGAGGTTCGTACCAGGTCCAGACACAATTTATCCATTTTGCAACCAATGCATGATCTCCCCTACTGTGTCATCTATCAAGTGGCTCACCAAAAGCCGTTTGTTCGAGAAGAGCCTCCTATTCCGCTCTCTCCATAGTGCCCAAACACCCGCGGCCCATAACACATCCCAAGAACTTTAGTATTTGCAAAAAATAACCCTAGATAGATCCCACACCTCTACAATGGTGGTGGCTCCTTGCACAACTGAGAAGTTGAGTTCTATTTATAACTATAACTGTTATAAATATATAGTTTTGACTCAAACGGGGAATATCTTTATCATTGCAAAGTCATAAGTCAGAGAGGTCTCTACCTAATAATTATATATAGACCTATCTTTGTTCTGCTAATTTAGGTTGGAATTTCATTAATCTGAGCCCAAATTAAAATATATCTTGGGCCTATTACATGAGTTGGGCCGTAATTAAATACTGTTGGAAGGGACGTTGAGATAAGGTAGTTGAGAAATACTTTGCTTAGTCAATAAGAAAAGCATTTCATTCCCTTGATTTCATGAATCCAACAAATGTACACGTGACCCAGCATTAAGCTCACCACTAGTGTTTACAGTAACAAATTAAAGTGTTATGATTAATTAATTAGCTTTTGAAATATAGGTGTAATTAGTAATAACTTGACTCGTCAAAATCTGTTGGAAGTTGTCTAACAATAAAATACAAAATAATCTGGTGGAATATGATTTGTCCAGTTTGCCATCACCTTTCTTTATTAAAAATTGTTTATGCCATCACATCACATCACATCATTCTAATTAATCGCACTAATTAAGTTGGTACCAGAAGATAATTTGGTATCTGAAATCTTCAAACACAATGTCATGAATTAAGCAGCAATTGATAAATTACATGTAGAATTTGAAATAACTACCATGTTGCATTGGACTGAAAATTAAGCATCCTTAATTACAATTCTTTTCTCCCCTTCTTTTTCTTTTTTCAGAAGTTTCTACTTTATAAGACTCCTCTTATATTAAAAGTTGAAATGTTTGAATTAGAGAATAGAGCTCAGGTATTATATATACAGTACCTACATTATTATTGTTTTGCTTAATGCTAATTAAAATCCAAGGTATATATACCTCATTAATCCGACCGGCATATACCTCCCCAGCGAGGACCCGTTCTCCAAACAACATTACAGCTTCTTTTACTGATCGAAACGGGGCACTGGTATCGATCTCAGCTCTTCCATCCTCCTCTCCTTCCATCCTAGCTTGCGCGCAGGTGTCCGTCCTGTGTGTACTGGTGATTTAATTTAATTACAGAATATGCAGCATGCAGTATGTGTTATGTGCATGTATTTATGAGAGATGGAGGCATGCACCGGAGTAATGTAATAGTGGGTGTGCAGATAAGACAAGGCCTAGCTAGCTAGGTCTAGGTGATAGAGAGGTTAGTAGAGAAAGAGTTGGGGCGGTAGAAATATGGTGGGAATGTTGTTAGAGAGAGAAAGAGAGAACATTTGCTTCAGAAATCATATAAAATGATATTAGAAAACGATAGTACGTTATTGGCTTCTTTACTTCCCCGCCACTTCACTTGTTATTCCGTTAAAACCATGCACTTCTCAAAAAATTAAAATTCAGAAAACATAAAAAAATAAAAAATAAAAAGCCACCAAAGAAAGCACAAAAAGCAATAGTTTGTTGACAGCTGGCACTAGAGCGAACTTTTTCAGTATTTCCGTTACTTTTTTAGCAGCAATATCCAACAAGTTTGTAATTTAAGAATAATTTGACAAGTTTGGAAATATATTGCTGTTTTAATAAATAATAAATATATTAAATATTGATACTTGTACAAAAAAAAAAAAGATAGTAAATTGTATGAATAATTAATATGGGATAAATAATGTGTTGTTGTACAATTCATCAATTTAATATAACGGGAAAATGTGTTGAAAAATGATAATTTGAGTATTTTACAAATAATATTATTAACTAACTTGTCATTCCCTAGATCTCGAGGAGGGTTCAAATGCCTTATTTTTTGTGCCTTCATCATGTCTTCATTTTCAAAAACTTTATAACTCAAAATTTAAAACTTAAAAGTTAAAATAAAACCGTGATATTATCTATATCATTTTATCTATGCACGCGTAAAAAATTATAACATTTCAACTTTGTTTTGGTTGTTATTAAGAACTTGTAAAATTGTACTAATATGAATAATTTCTAGACGTTGATTTTTCAAAATGTGATGATTTTTTATGAGCACATAGAGAAAATAACATAGATCACATCTAACAGTATTATTTTGACATTTATGTTTTAAATTTTGAGTTATTAGTATTTTAAAAATGAAGGCATGACAGAAACACAAAAAGTAGAGGCATTTGAACCCTCCTCTAAACACTAGTAAATTCATATAAAATACTTTAAATATAAGCTTCTTTTTGGTCAGGGGATCAAAATGAATTAATCTGAATATATAGAATCAATGCACAAGTCAGTTAAGTGGCGAGCAAGGATTGTTTGCGTTTGGAATGGTCCCGGTACAGCGATCAAGGGACGGATATATTATACAACATAGACAGAGAAATATCACCTACTCGGAATCTTAAATTTGTATATTACTTTATGTATTTATACATGGGCCAAATTGATTGGTTAGCTTAACACATTTTGGTCTCACATAAATAGTCTGATTTACCTATTCCCAAGAGCACTTAACAGTACAAAACACGTCGTACCAGAAAATTGCAATGTGCTAGATTAATTGATATTTTTGTATTTGGAGTCTTCCTGATTACTTGATGCTTCTTTAGGATAGCTGATAGCATCATTACATGGGTTCCTTCCTATAGGAATCCGTATCACCCTAGCTACTTGAGGTGCAAGTCCATACCAGCAGCAGTTCTAGAATTGCGAGTACATCGATTGTGTTTAGACAAATAAAATTTCATGTTGCTATTTACAAAATTTATTATATGACTGATATTATAGTGCTTCAATTTATCTCTCTAATAGTGAACGCTTCAGCTTCGTCTCATACAAAAAAATAACCAATAAATTTCTCCCATTAGCTTGCAACAGTGTTATAATCTACCCGCAAATATTGTTATATCCAATAACGAGAAAGATTGAATCATTAGATACAGAGAATAGCAGCGTACGTGGAAACAAAGACACGAAACCTCTATTTGTACATAATTTTGGTATGGTCACTAAGACACATTATGAAACCAATTGCTAGCATTACTATTCATGACATCAAAGCCTTTGCAGGATTCACCAACAAACTGGTACGAGATCAGCACTCATAATGCTGTACAATATATTTTTATTTATAAATTACAATTAAAAGAACCTCTACCGCATTATTTCACAGCTGACTAAAGCCATGAAGACCAAAAACTTTAGTAACTTGGCAAAACTTACCAGTTATGAACTCTGGAATGGTAAAATTCACAAAATTTTCCGACTGTAAGGAAAGCACAAGTTATGAGATTTCAAGCAGCCCAAGGCACAGAATAAGGGAAAGAAATAAGAAAAACAAATATGCCAGAATGGCTTGAACTTTTAACATTTCTTTCACAAAAAAAAGGGTATAAATTTGAAGTCAAGTTCAAATCACACAGAAAACATATTTCCAGATTTGAAGCCTCAGGTAGAATTATTACGCACAAACACTGCAAAAAGGATGAAACCTACATACTGTTTTGGCACAGTAGATTATAACTAGAAGAAATCACGAATTAAAACTGTTGATGCTGGAGAAATCCTCAATTTCTTAACACTCATCAGTGGTGTGCTTTTGCCTCAGCCTTCTCATGGGCCTTCTTTTGAGACTATCAGAAAAGATAAATTTTTGTTACATGCAAAGGCTACAGGCCAAACCAATAATTTAAAAAAAGCACGACAATTACAGAAATAAAAAATATTAAAAAAAAAAAGACGAGATTAATTTGGTTGATGCCAGATCAGCATAGTTAAAGTACCAGCTGGTACTCGCAATCAGATACTGTTGCCAAACTGGAACCAAAAATATCGTCTCAAAGTAGCAGATAATAATAGCATTCAAAACAACTAGATAAAAGGCCCCATGGACTGTACATACTTTGAAGATACATAATTTATAAATTGGCTACTGCACACTGTACTTTAGCAGCTTGAGAATAAGTAACTAATAAATAGCATAGACCATACAGTCCATACTAGATAGGACTAAGTTAAAATAATTTATACAGTCCGCACTAGATAGGATTGGTCATAATGCACTTATGCAACCAAGAACTAGTAACAAAATAATAATCAAAAGGTTAATTTTAAACCAGATATACTATCGCAACTGTGTTTGGAAAAACAACACCAATTATATTGGACTAGAATGAAATTGTTGTAGGTAAATAAGGGAATTCATTTCTTTATAATAAAATTGTAAGACTATTTTGTTTCAGTATACAATTTACTTGACCAAATCAATTAATTGTATCTGAGATTGAACCTCGATCCAATAAAACACGGAAATACTAGGATATAGAGGGTGTTAAGTGACAGCAAACTAATATTGGCTGGTGCAGGGAAGCTTTTAGAGTTAACTAGAAATAAGACATTACAAATCCGTAAAAACCTGTCCCCTTTCATATCGTAAGCATCAGATTTTACCGAAAACCCTAAACATCCCATAATTTTACTTTTTCCTTGGCCTTAATACTGACAATTGTTAACGGGTGATATCATAAGTAGCAGGTTCAGAAGGTCTTCAGACGCCAACTAATACCTGGAAAATGAAAAAGAGAAGGAGAGTATATCGAGATCTGACCTTTAAAACAGATAGCTTGATGCTTCCATAAACCACTCCGACAGCAAAAGCCGATGCACGTGCCACCTATCCATCAGATTCACCATCAAAGCAAATAAAAAAGAGAGACAGAGACAATAACAACAAAAAGAAAGATCTAAAAGTAATATCGAAAGAAAGAAAGAAAGAAAGAAAGAAAGCGAGACATACGAAAGCTAGCGTACTGACGCCGGAGTAAGGACCAGGGACGCCGGCCATTTGGAGAGAGAGATCGGAGAAGAGAGAGAAGGAGCGAGTCAGATGCGGAGAGAGATAGAGGCAGAGGCAGGCCGACTATTACAAATAAAAACCCTAGTTAGGATCGGGTGCGACTATATCTCAGGTACCGGACCAAAGGGGTTCGTTCGTTCGAGATTCGTATCAGATTCAAATCGACGAGTCGGATTACTACATTCTACCCGGTCAGGTATTGCCGTATTGCACTCTATCTGAATTCTAGTCTTGGATCGGAGACAACGAATTCACATCCCCTGAGGTATCTCAATTTTTGCGTGTTTTTCTGGAAAATCACAACCATTCAAATAGTTATGCACGAATCTCAAAGCAAAAATAATACTGCCCCCCTGCGCTATCCCCGACACGTCGGTTGAGATATCTCGGAGGATACGCACTCGGAGACAACTTGGTGCCAAAATGACCCTGTCTTCCGTGAATTTCCATTCCACCGAGTTTTGCTTATAGCATAAAATTTATTTGAACATATCAAAGGAAAAGGATGGTTTTTACAAGTGTGAACCATTCTTTGTATAAAGTGTGTGAATATATATATATATATATGCAGAAAATGAAATAATGACTGCCAAAATAATCTATATTAATTTTTATAATATTTAAAATTGTTAATAGTTAGCTCTAAAATAATATCGAATCATCTTAATTTCTAAAACTATTTATTCTCAAATTTTTATATCATCCTTCCTCAATTTTAATTTTGAGGCATTTAATATTTTAAAATGTTTAATTGGGTTACTGAACTTGCTCTGTGTTCATCCATCTTTCACTCTAACTTTTGTATCTGAGCCTGAGCCTGAGCCTGAGCCTGAGCCTGAGCCCTGA